>JAKUBT010000056.1:0-79647 GCA_030563305.1 Petasospora maesae
GGCCCCCCCCCCCCCCCCCCCGCTTTGGGGCCCCCCGGTTTTCCCGCGGATCTTTGAAATAATAATTTAGTGAGCAGGTCACGTGCCGAGGTATCACGTGACAGCCCGCGCACGTGATCTCCAAAAGATGGGAATGCGCCACATGCACAGCAGCTGATGATATGCTGGAGACCGTATAGCTCCAGCCATCTTTCATACGCTAAGTTGTGAGTATCTACAGCCACAAACACACCAGTAAGGGGATACAAAAGCAAGACAGATGTCACTAAGGACAGGCGCTCGTGTCGCAGTTGTTGGAACCGGTATATCTGGTCTATCTTTTGCACATTACCTAGCAAGCTTGAGGCCCGATGTTCACATCACCCTATACGACGCAGCGTCAAGACCTGGTGGATACATCCATTCACAAGAGCACGAAGTTGATGATGTTCCGGTGATCCTGGAAAAGGGACCACGTACATTGAGAGGTGCAAGTGATGGATCCGTGTTGATTGCTGATACACTCATCAAATTGGGGCTTGGTGATCACATCAAGGCCATCCCATCAAATTCAATCTCCAACAAGAAGTATCTTCTCTCACCATTCGATGACCTCGTTCAAGTGCCCGACAGCATGGCCACTTTGAAGCAATTCATGAGTGGACCATTGGGTAAAGGGTTGGTTCCTGGGTTTGCCAAAGAGCCATTCCAACCAAAGGAAGACCATGAAGATGAGAGTGTTGCCTCCTTCCTGGGAAGAAGATTTGGAGAGGCATTACCTAAAAATGTGATCAGTGCTGTGTTCCATGGTGTTTATGCTGCCGATGTGAACAAGCTCAGTGCTCATACGACATTGAAGTCCATGGTGGATGCTGAAAAAGAACATGGATCAGTGGTGAAATCGATGCTTTCCAAGATGTTTGACTCAAAGCCACCAACAGAACTTTCTCCAACTCTCAAAGACTACGAATCAAGATTCGATCATGAATATGATCTGTTGCACTTGTCGAAAATCTTGAAGAAGTTCCCAATGATCACAGTGAAAGGTGGACTGGAGACTTTCCCCAAGGCATTGTACGCATCACTCGAAACAACTCCAAATGTTGACTTCAAGTTCAACACACCACTTCAATCCATCAAGCTGGAGAAAGACCAAATATCTTTGAATGGTGAAAAATATGATCATGTGCGTACAACGATCAACGCAACGTCATTGGCTAATGCTATCACCAACACCAACGCTGCATCAATTGCATCACGGTTGCAATACATCGATATCCACATGATCAACATCTACATCCCATCACACATCATGGAATACACTGGATTCGGATACCTGGTACCACAGGCCCATTCAAACCCTCATAACATATTGGGTGTGATTTTTGATTCAGATGTGGAGAAGGGATCAATCCCGTTGTTCCCCACATTGAAACCTTTGAAGGCAGGTGAAACACCAGATATTGGGTCCGAATACAGGGAGGAAGACTACACCAAATTGACCATCATGATGGGTGGTCATTATTGGAGTGAATCGGGCGAGCCTAAGAACTTGGAGAAGATCACTAGGGATGCATTGA
This sequence comes from Petasospora maesae, assembly GCA_030563305.1. Classification (NCBI taxonomy): domain Eukaryota; kingdom Fungi; phylum Ascomycota; class Saccharomycetes; order Phaffomycetales; family Wickerhamomycetaceae; genus Petasospora; species Petasospora maesae. The sequence goes on from JAKUBT010000056.1 coordinate 1,560, forward strand.
AAGAGGTTGAGAAGCACTTGGAGATCAGATTTGATGAGACTTGTTATATCGACGATACGTACATCAAACAATGCCTACCACAGTTCCATGTTGGTTACACAAAGATGAAACAGGAGTTTGAAGAGAGTGTTAATAGTGAGTTCAAGGGTAAGCTCACATTCGGAGGAATGGCATTCGGTGATGGTGCCGGTGTTCCCGATTGTGTTAGCAATGCCTATAAGGGAGCAGTCAAGTTGATCTAGATTACACTCTTGATCTTGGCTCCCATAGAAGTTGGAGAGCACTCAAATTTGTAAATAGTTTGACATTTGTAAACGACGTTACGAAAACCGAACTGGATGGCCGTAGTGGGATCGCCTAAACGGCTGGCAGCATAGCGGACTTCCCCATAGAAAGTCGTGGAACGCGATAGATAGTCCGTCGAGCCTTCCCCTCCGGCGGCGCTGAAAAAGCCCGGAGATGGCGCTTGATCTCTCTCTCTCTCTCTCTCTTTGTTACTCAACTTTCACTCCAAGAAACCCCACCAAAACTCACTGATACCACCTAAAAGACACTTCAAAACAAACTACACAATGACTACCACACAGCGCCCAAAAGTTTTCTTCGATATCACCGTTGGTGGCGAGGAAAAGGGAAGACTCGTCTTCGAGCTCGTAAGTACTTACCAAGACATCAACGCTCCGTGCAATCTCGATGCATCACAAGGACTTTTTATATACTAACACTCCTACAAGTTCTCCGATATCGTCCCAAAGACTGCTGAAAACTTCAGAGCACTCTGTACGGGAGAGAAAGGTCTCGGCAGGGCTGGTGTGCCACTCTATTTCAAGGGATCAAAGTTCCACAGAGTGATCAAGGACTTTATGATCCAAGGAGGTGATTTCACCAACGGTAACGGAACAGGTGGTGAATCTATTTATGGAGAGAAGTTCGAAGATGAGAATTTCGATCTGACACACGATAAGCCATTCCTGCTCTCCATGGCAAATGCTGGTAAGGACACAAATGGATCCCAGTTCTTTATCACCACTGTGCAAACTCCACATCTCAACGGTAAGCACGTTGTCTTTGGTCGTCTGCTCTCAGGTAAGGGTATTGTCAGAGCTATTGAGAGAACTCCAACCTCATCTCAAGATGCGCCACTGAAGGAATGCACTATTGCTGATTGTGGTGTCTTGCCTGAGGATTACGTCGTTGAGCCATCTGTCCCAGTGGATGACGGAACTGGTGACATTTACGAAGAAGTGCTCGCCGACAACGACAATGTGGATATTGAAGACCCAGAGTCTGTGTTCAAGGCAGTCAACAGCCTAAAGGAGATTGGTACAAAGCTGTTCAAAGCGGGTAATCTCGAGGGAGCATTTGCCAAGTATTCCAAGACAGCGGCATACTTACAAGATTACTTCCCAGATGATCTCACTGATGAGCAATTGGATGAGCTACACAAGCTTAAGATCTCTACAAACTTGAACATTGCACTCGTCAGTTTGAAGGTGAACAAGTTCCAAGAGGCAATGAAGGCTGCAACTGATGCTTTGGATGAGGAGAAGATCGATGATAAGTCCAAGGCCAAGGCCCTCTACAGACGTGGATCTGCCTACCTCAAGATGAAGAACGAAGAAGATGCTCTGAAGGACTTCCAAGATGCATTGGTGCTCTCTCCAGGTGATAGTGCAATCATTAAGGGTATCGAGGACGTCAAGAAGAGCCAGAAGCAGCGTAAGGAGAAGGAAAAGAAGGCCTTCAGCAAGCTTTTCAGTTGATGATATAAATACAGCTGAGATGTGAATGCTGAAAATACCACTGTCACAGTATAGAAATCTAGATATGTGGATTTATGGTTGAATCGTAGACGGTCCCCAATCACCGGCTCTATCCCCCCGGGTATATCTGAGCACGCTATGCGTAAATTTCCGCACTGGAAGATGTGGGCGGTTCGTCGAGTGTGTTTTGGAAAATTGGAAAACAGGGCGGCATAAAGATCATAACAAAAGGTATCTCTTCCACCCCACACGCGCACCGCTGGCTTTCTTGGTGTCCTTGTTTCGTCTTACAAGGTTAATCTAAGTCACAGGCTCTCAGCAGAAACAACTCCCGTGCGGAACGCTTGGATATTCACCTGTTTTGCAGCTGTTTCCAGTTCACGCTCAACGCCGCCGCCGTATTCTCTTGAAGCCAACGCCACCCACCAACACGCATCCAGCAGACTCTCTCCTGTCCAAGACACTCATTGATTTGAAGTATCGGTGCTACAGGTTCTCCAAAGAAGTCTCTGCTTGTTCTTTCCATCCAGTCCTGAGGTGTTTGCCGTTGATTGTATTTCCAACCAGCTGCCGCCATACTTACACACGAACAAGCTCCTTGTAATCGTGGGATCGAAAGTTCATCCGCTTTATTGGAGTAATAAGGTGCTGTCATTTGCAGGAAGTTTGTTTGGTTGAATAATCAGCTTTCCAATACTTGCTTCATTTTCCAGTTTATTTTACTGCTTGTTTTCCCACACTTTTGGGATCTTTCAAGGGATTTTGAAGAACTGAACAGATCCGTACTGGGTACACCTGAATCAGTTCACACAAGCTCTTGATACACCAACTAGAGTGTCCAAAAGTTCATTCACATCTACACAAACTATCAAAAAAAACCACATACAAAAAAAAACCACACTTTTCATTTTTGCATTTTTATTGATCCACATCGGATACACATACATCACATACATACACACATCACATCAACATGGTGCAGTTCCCATACTCAAGTGCGCCTCTGCGTACAGTCAAGGAAGTCCAGTTCGGTCTTTTGTCGCCAGATGAGATTGTGAGTTGCCATTCGCATCGTGATTTGATACCCACATGTTGAACATTGATTTACTAACATTTTTCCATTAGCGTGCCATTTCCGTCGCCAAGATTGAGTTCCCAGAGACCATGGATGAAACACAAACCAAGCCAAGAGTTGGTGGTCTAAATGACCCAAGACTTGGTTCCATTGACCGTAACTTCAAGTGTCAGACTTGTGGTGAGAGCATGAACGAGTGTCCTGGTCATTTCGGTCACATTGAGTTGGCTAAGCCTGTCTTCCACATTGGCTTCATCAACAAAATCAAGAAGGTCTGCGAGTGTGTCTGTATGCACTGTGGTAAGCTCGTTCTTGACGAGACCAACGACATGTTCAAGCAGGCCATCAGAATCAGAGACCCAAAGAAGAGATTCAACGCTGTCTGGAACCTTTGTAAGACCAAGATGATCTGTGAACCAAATTACCCACCAGAAGACGATGGATCCATTCGCTCCAGAGGAGGTTGTGGTAACTCTCAGCCATCTGTCCGTCGTGACGGTTTGAAACTTTGGGGAACTTGGAAGAAGGGTAATGCCGAAGAAGGTGAACAGCCAGAGAAGCGTTTGTTGACAGCAAGTGAGATTCTCACTGTCTTCAAGCATATTTCCAAGGAAGACTGTCACAAGCTTGGTTTCCATCAAGAGTACGCCCGTCCAGAGTGGCTCATCATCTCTGTTTTGCCAGTCCCACCACCACCAGTCAGACCATCCATTTCTTTCAACGATACACAGAGAGGTGAAGATGATTTGACATACAAGCTCTCAGATATTATGAAGGCTAACATCAATGTGCAGAAATTGGAGATGGATGGTTCACCACAACACGTTATTAACGAGTTTGAGGCTTTGCTTCAGTTCCACGTTGCCACATACATGGATAACGACATTGCTGGTCAACCACAGGCTCTTCAAAAGTCTGGTCGTCCAATCAAGTCCATTCGTGCCCGTCTCAAAGGTAAGGAAGGTCGTATCAGAGGTAACTTGATGGGTAAGCGTGTCGATTTCTCTGCACGTACCGTTATTTCTGGTGATCCAAACTTGGAGCTTGACCAGGTCGGTGTTCCGAAGTCTATTGCTAGAACTTTGACATATCCAGAGACTGTCACACCATACAACATCCAGAAGTTGACAGAACTTGTCCGCAATGGTCCAAATGAACATCCAGGTGCCAAATATGTCGTTCGTGACACTGGTGACCGTATTGATCTCAGATACAACAAACGTGCTGGTGACATTGTTCTCCAGTATGGATGGAAGGTTGAGCGTCACTTGATGGATAACGACCCAGTGCTTTTCAACCGTCAGCCATCTCTTCATAAAATGTCCATGATGTGTCACAGAGTGAAGGTCATGCCTTACTCCACTTTCAGATTGAACTTGTCTGTCACTTCCCCATACAATGCTGATTTCGATGGTGATGAGATGAACTTGCACGTTCCACAATCAGAAGAGACAAGAGCAGAGTTAATAAACATTTGTGCTGTTCCACTTCAGATTGTTTCTCCACAGTCCAACAAGCCATGTATGGGTATTGTGCAAGATACATTGTGTGGTGTCAGAAAGATGACTTTGCGTGACAGTTTCATCGAGTATGACCAGATGATGAACATCTTGTACTGGATTCCAGAATGGGATGGTGTCATTCCAACTCCAACTATCTTGAAGCCAGTGCCATTGTGGTCAGGTAAGCAGATGTTGTCGATGACTATTCCAAAGGGTATTCATTTACAGAGATTTGACGAAGGTACCACACTACTCAGTCCTAATGACAATGGTATGCTTGTTGTCGATGGTCAGATTCTCTTTGGTGTTGTTGACAAGAAGACCGTTGGTGCCACAAATGGTGGTTTGATTCACACTGTTATGAGAGAAAAGGGACCAAGAGCTTGTGCTGATCTCTTCGGAAGTCTTCAGAAAGTGGTCAACTTCTGGTTGCTCCACAATGGTTTCTCTATCGGTATTGGTGACACTATTGCCGATTCTTCTACCATGAAGGAGATTACTGAAGCTATTGCCATTGCTAAGGAGAAGGTTGAAGAAGTGACGCTTGAGGCCCAACAGAACAAGTTGACTGCTAAGCACGGTATGACATTGAGAGAGTCCTTTGAGGATAACGTTATTCGTTACTTGAACGAGGCTCGTGACAAGGCTGGTCGTTCTGCTGAAGTGAACTTGAAGGGTTTGAACAATGTGAAACAGATGGTTAGTGCTGGTTCCAAGGGTTCTTTCATTAACATTGCCCAGATGTCTGCCTGTGTTGGTCAGCAATCTGTTGAGGGTAAGAGAATTGCCTTTGGTTTCGCTGACCGTACTTTGCCACATTTCGCCAAGGATGACTACTCCCCAGAGTCTAAAGGTTTCGTTGAGAACTCCTACTTGAGAGGTTTGACACCACAAGAGTTTTACTTCCACGCTATGGGTGGTCGTGAAGGTTTGATTGATACTGCCGTCAAGACTGCCGAGACTGGTTACATTCAGCGTCGTCTTGTCAAGGCTCTTGAGGATATTATGGTGCACTACGATGGTACCACCAGAAACTCCTTGGGTAACATCATTCAGTTCATTTACGGTGAAGATGGTCTTGATGCTGGACACGTTGAGAAGCAAACCATTGACACACTTCCAGGTGAAGATGCTGCCTTTGAGAAGCGTTACCGTATTGACTTGATGTCTGACAAGGGTGGTCTTAAGCCATCACTTTTGGAGTCTGGACGTGACATTGTTGGAAGCACCGAATTGCAAGTCGTTTTGGACGCCGAGTACAACCAGTTGGTTGAGGATCGTGCATTCTTGAGAAAAGTCTTTGTTGATGGTGAGCACAACTGGCCATTGCCAGCCAACATCCGTCGTATCATCCAGAACTCTCAACAGATCTTCCACATTGATCGTTCCAAGGCCTCTGACTTGACTTTGACAGAGATCGTCGAGAAGGTTCAGGACTTGTGTAAGAAGCTCTACGTTCTTCGTGGTGAGACTCGTTTGGTTAAGGAGGCCAGAGAAGATGCTACTACTCTCTTCCAGTGCTTGCTCCGTTCTCGCCTTGCTTCTCGTCGTGTTATTGAGGAATACCGTTTGAACAGAACCGCCCTTGACTGGGTTCTCGGTGAGATTGAGGCTCAGTTCCACAGAGCTGTTGTTCATCCAGGTGAGATGGTTGGTGTTGTTGCTGCTCAGTCTATTGGTGAGCCAGCTACACAGATGACATTGAACACTTTCCATTTCGCTGGTGTTGCTTCCAAGAAGGTTACATCTGGTGTTCCTCGTTTGAAAGAAATTTTGAACGTTGCCAAGACCATGAGAACTCCATCTTTGACTGTTTACTTGGACCCAGAGTACGCCTCTGACCAGGAGAAGGCCAAGGAGGTGAGATCTGCCATTGAACATACCACATTGAAGAGTGTGACAGTTGCATCTGAGATCTTCTATGACCCAGATCCAAGATCTACTCTTATTCCAGATGATGAGGAGATGGTTCAATTGCACTTTGAGATCCCAGATGAGGAGACTGAGGCCACTCTGGACAAGCAGTCTCCATGGCTTTTGAGAATTGAGCTTGATCGTGCTGCTATGAACGATAAAGACTTGACCATGGCTGAAGTTGGTGAGAAGATCAAGGAGACATTCAGAGATGATTTGTTTGTCATTTGGTCTGAAGATAACGCTGACAAGTTGATCATCCGTTGTCGTGTTGTCCGTGATCCAAAGACGATGGATCCAGACAATGAGGCTGAAGAGGATCAGATGTTGAAGAGAGTCGAGAACAATATGTTGGAGGCTATTACCCTTCGTGGTGTTCCAGACATTCTTCGTGTGGTTATGATGAAATACGACAGAAAGGTTCCAGATGAGACTGGTAAGTACACCAAGGTTCCTGAGTGGGTCTTGGAGACAGATGGTGTCAACTTGGCCGATGTTATGTCTGTTCCAGGTGTTGATTCTTCTCGTATCTACACCAACTCCTTCATTGACATTCTTACCGTCTTGGGTATTGAGGCTGGTCGTGCTGCCTTGTACAAGGAAGTTTACAACGTTATTGCTTCTGATGGTTCTTATGTCAACTACAGACACATGGCTCTTCTTGTCGATGTGATGACTTCTCGTGGTCACTTGATGGCTGTTACTCGTCATGGTATCAACAGAAATGACACTGGTGCCTTGATGCGTTGTTCCTTCGAGGAGACCGTTGAGATCTTGTTCGAGGCTGGTGCTGCTGCTGAGTTGGATGACTGTCGTGGTGTTTCTGAGAACGTTATCTTGGGTCAACTTGCTCCAATTGGTACTGGTGCCTTTGATGTCATGGTTGATGATTCTATCTTGCAGGAGTTGCCATCCAACGCTCCGGTTGAGGAAACCCTTGGAACTGAGTACAACAATGGTGGTGCCACACAATACGAGCAAGGAAGCTCCACAGCTTATGAACGTGTTGACATGTCTGACAACATCTCTTTCTCTCCAATGGGTGAGTCAGGTGCACAGGCTGCCGGTGGTTTCACAGAGTACGGTGGAGGAGAATATGCTACTTCTCCGGCTATGAACACCACATCTCCATTTGGTGCTCAGTACTATGGCTCCACTTCACCAGCTATGGGTGCTCCAACATCTCCAGCTTATGGTGCTACATCACCTGGATATGGACCAACATCCCCAGCATATGGTGCCACATCTCCATCATACAGTCCAACATCTCCAGCTTACTCTCCAACTTCTCCATCATACAGCCCAACTTCTCCAGCTTACTCCCCAACATCACCATCATACAGTCCAACTTCCCCAAGTTATTCACCAACATCTCCATCATACTCTCCAACCTCCCCATCATACTCTCCTACATCTCCAAGTTATTCACCAACATCTCCATCATACTCCCCTACCTCACCATCCTATTCACCAACCTCACCATCATACTCACCTACATCACCATCCTACTCCCCAACCTCTCCATCATACTCACCAACATCCCCATCTTATTCCCCAACATCCCCAAGTTACTCACCAACATCACCATCATACTCTCCAACATCACCATCATACTCCCCAACCTCTCCATCCTACTCACCAACTTCTCCATCTTACTCGCCAACTTCTCCAAGTTACTCACCAACTTCTCCATCTTATTCACCAACTTCTCCATCCTATGATGCTCCAAAGTCACCAGAGTATTCACCAAAGGATGCAGATGAAGATAAGAAGTGAAGTTTGTAACGTGGTTTGTTGAGTGTCTATTCTTTTATCATGCCTATATTTCAAAGTTGTGTTGTATTATTGTTGCTTAGTGTGTTTGCTTAATGTTGTGAAAAGAGAGACAAAAGAAGAATGAAAACAAAAGAATTAAAGAGGAGAGAGAATTTTTAAGACGATCTGTATATTACAAAAGATTAAAAAGATAAAAAGAATGCAATGTTGCCTATAGTTTTTAAATTCATGTGTATTGTATATGTACAAGTTCCAGATCAAGTTGCCTTCTTGGAGATGAGACCATTGAACATGTCAAATGAGTTGCCATCAGGTTGAAGGTGATACTTCTTACCAGTGAGTCTCCCATCCAATCCACATTCTTCAGCGATCAAGAGACCGAAATCATCAGTGATACCACTGATCTGTGCCCTTATCTGTCCGTGGTCTTGTAATCTAACAATTTGACCCGAATGCAACCAATGTTTGTAGTACAGAGGCAAGAGTGCCTTGAACCCAAATGATTTGAACTGTTGGAACAAAGTTTCCATATAATACATGTACTTTGCCAACATCAACTCCTCGGAGATTGGATCCAATTCCGTTAATCCATGTTCCACACGGAGTTTGTTCCAACTTTCAATGGTGGAGTTGATGGATGTAGTTGGAGCCTTGTTGAACAAGTTGATACCTGTGCCGACAATACACTTGTAATTCCCACTGATGACATTGGTGTTAACCAAGATACCACCAATCTTGACATATGCTGGCTCTGTATCATTCACTCCGATTGTTTGGCCTAAATACTCTGGTTTCATGGCATACAAATCATTTGGCCATTTGATCTTGATCGGTAAGTCCTCGTATCCCTCACCAACGGATTTCACAGCTTCAACCACAGCCAATGCGGTCAAGTATTGAATGAATACCACTGGTGCATGTGTATAGGAGGTGGGTAGGTCAATGACTAAAGAACTTGCAAGGACACCATATGGATTAATCCAAACGTTACCACTTCTTCCACGACCTGAGACTTGTACGTTAGCGGCAAGGACTGTCCCTGATGGTAAGTTCTTGAGCAAGGAGTAGTTCTTATCGGCCATTGTACTTGTAGAAGTGACAACCTCACCATACAACAACACAGAACCTGCTTTCAATGTGTCCAAAGAGCCATAGCTGTCCTTGAGATGGCGGAAGTACTTGCGGATATCAAAGAAAGAGGTGAGTCTGCGATCTGGGATGGCATCACCACAGATGTAGAGCTCCTTGATTGCGGAATCTGGGTCCTCTGATTCCTCTTGCTTGTCGAGCTGCGTGGAGACATTGATCGTCTCTGTGCCCTTATGCAGACGGAAGGTGTCGTTCTGTGCCTTGATCAAGTCGTTATCTTCACCACTGAGTCCAACATCTGCGATGACTCCTTCAACGATGTTCTCCACAACTCCAGGCACCGGGGAGGTCATGTAGATCGGTGTCAAGCGGGGCCTCACGACCTCGTCCTCGTTCACTTTCAGTCCAAGCTTCTGCAAACACGCCTTCAAGAACAGACGACGTTGTTCGTTGTGCTCTGAAAGTTCTTGCACCAGCGCTGGAGAGTGCTTCCCCACCATGAGCTCTGGGATGAACTCAGGGTGTGTCCCCGTGAGGATTGCAGCTCCCTGTCCGACTTTGCAATGGACAGCAGCTGCCTGGTGCTCTCCACTGGCCACTTCGACTGGGTCCACGTACTCAGCAAGAATGGTGACGTTGTTGTACTTCTCAGCGTCCACGAACACGCCTCCTCCGTTGTAGTAGTGGTGACTCTGCTCCAGATCTTTCACACCGAGGAACGCACTGTTCACACGCACTGCCGTGACTCTTGCACCAGTGTCTTCCCCGTATTGGAACCCCTTGTAGGCACATCCTCTGGCGATTCCTGGGAACAGTGCCAGTTCTCTAGAGCCACTGACCTCCATCGTAGGATCACCAACCTCGAACTCGCACCGCGCAGAGGCGTAGTACCCTCCGGAGCAGAAGCCCAGCAACGCACCTCCCTGGCGCACAAACTGGCGAATCACACTGTTGCCATGGCCGTTTAGTTCCTTGCACACAGCAGAATCAGCACCGCCTGGAACCACCACCAACGCGGTCTTGGAGGCCCACGGTTCTTTGTTTAAAGTGCGGGCATCGACTCCCACAACGGCGTAGAAGGGCGACAGGAACCGGCGCAGCGACTCGACACAGTGCCTGACGGAATCCGGCGTGGTACCTGGGCCTGCGTACACGAGCACGTTCATTCTGTGTGTCTTTAGAGCGTGGATTCCCCTCCTGAACATGCACTTTGAGCAGCTGTTTTGTGTGGAGAAACGGGCGGTGATGCTGGCTGCTTATAAGCCATGAAGTGTCTGCCAATTTCCGCCGTGTCAACAACCGGGGAGCCAGTTGACGGGACGACGTATAATGTTGGGGAGAGCAAAGGAGAAAAAAAAAAAAGCCCACACCACAACGGCACTTTCTCAACACTTTGCATCCGTTGAACCGGTAGTTTGGGAGGTCAATTTGTTCCCTTGGATCCTCTGTATTATACTGCCCACCATGCTATTATATCGTCCGCTCACAGTCCTCTCAAGGCCCCTCTTGAGGCTTCCCGGGACGCAATTGGCGGGCATCCAGGCTACACTACGGCTCTCTCCAACACCTCTGATCTCCTTCAAATTCACTCCACAGCGTCTCTTCTCCCTTACACGAACACTCTGGAACTCCATTGACCCGAAAGACCAACAAAAGACACAGATTCAACAGAGGATCGAGATCTACAAGGAAAAGTCCCAGAAGGTGACCGATCAGGTGCGTGCAAACATCAAGCACACGATCCCGGAGAAGGAGAACATCTACACGATACCGAACATTCTCACTTTCACAAGACTGCTCACTGCTCCACTCATTGGGTTTCTCATCGTGAAACAGCAGATATGGTGGTCCTTCGCCCTATTTACATACTCGAGCATCACGGATTTCGTGGATGGGTACATCGCTAGAAAGTACAACATGAAGTCCGTTGTTGGATCCATCATCGACCCAATGGCTGACAAGTTCCTCATGATCATTTGTACGGCATGTCTAGCACAGAGTGGAGGGATGCCTCTATACCTGGCCACTGTGATCTTAGGTAGGGACATCATGCTTGCCATCTCTGCATTGTATTACAGATACATCTCATTACCCGCACCAAAGACACTCTTGAGATTTTGGGATTTCAGTATCCCATCGGCACAGGTCTTCCCCACTACTATCTCCAAGTATAACACTGGGTTCCAAATGCTTTACATAGCTGGTGCAGTAGTGAAACCTGTGTTGTTACATGTCATTGATCCAACAATGATTGGTACAATTGAGACTACCTTTGATGTGTTTGGATACCTCGTTGCAACTACAACTGTGCTCAGTGGGTTGAGTTACGTCTTCTCCAAAAACGCAGTGAAGATCTTGAGTCAACCCAAGAAGTGAGTGCGCTACGATAGATCCGACTATAATGACCATATTCCTTGCATATATACCCATTGTATTCATGTAGACAGTCTCTATTGGCTACGTTAAATTCCTATAATTAACCAGAGCAAACTGCACACCATCATTTCATTTCCCAGAAATTACCTACTGATTGTGATATCATCAATTCTCAAGATGGACTTCACAGTCTCCGCAGCGAGTGTGATTGCAGAGGTACTCACCAACACAGGTTGCAAGACATGTTCATCATAAGTGTTTGTGGCACCTGAACGACGAGCAGAAATACCGGCATTACGTTCACCATTCTCATGCTTATTTCTCAAATCAGTGACAACGTTGATACTGTTCAATCCTGCGTTCTCAGCCAATGTCGTTGGAATCACTTCTAATGCCTCGGCGAATTCCTTCCAGATGAATGCCTCTCTTCCTGAGAGGGCACGGGATTCTTTCATCAATGTTCTAGAGACTTCAATCTCTGGGGCACCACCACCTGCGATGAGTGCCTTCTGCTTCACAAGACAACGAATGACACAAAGGGCATCATGCAAGGAACGTTCAGTCTCATCCAAAACCATGTTGTTAGCACCACGACACACCACTGAGACAGTTGGCTTTGTGACATTCTTCACTCCTGTAATCTCCACAATCTTAGATCCTGAAGATTCAATCTCTTCAACCAAATCAGCGGACCCAAGTCTATCCTCTGTGAAGAGTTCAATGTCAGAGATTGGCTTACATGCCAATGAACGGGACAAGAACTCAATTTCTTCTCTCTCGATATCCTTCACAACCATGATTCCGAGCTTAGCCAAGAAATGCAAAGATAAATCATTGACAGCATCACGCAAGATACTCTTTTGGATCAACAACACATTACACTTGGCCTTCTTAATCTTCTTACACATGTTCAACAGATATGCACGCTCCTCTTTCAAAATCTTATCCATCTGACGATAATCGTTAACAACGACATTGTTCTCCATATCTGGTTTTGGTGGAGACAATTGGAATTGCACCAATGCAATCTTGGCCTTTTCGATTCTTGTTGGACCACCTGCAGATTTGACAACGTTTTGTGTAAGCACAACACCATCAACTAGCTGTGTATCATCAATGGTTCCTCCAACTTTTTTGATCAAACGGATATCATTCAAGTCAACGTTTGTAGCATCCTCGTCAATGACTTTAAGCACGGAATCCACGGACAATGGGGCAAGGAGATGCGAATACTGACCAACAATCTTAGAGGACAACGAAGTGGATGCGGCTCTGATCAGGGCATCACGGTCACTCAATGAGATTTTTGTGGACATATCGAGCAAAACTTCAACGGATCTTTGGGCAGCTCTTTGGAAACTCTCAGCGATGAGTGTTGGATGGATTCCCTTGTTCAAGAGCTTGTCTGCAGCACCGAGAAGAGCACCGGTGAGAATCACCACAGAGGTGGTACCGTCACCTGCTTCAACGTCCTGCGCACCAGACACGTCGACGAGCATCTTCGCAGCAGGGTGGAGCACTGCCATGTGTTGGAGAATGGTGTGTCCATCGTTGGAGATGATCACTTGGCCCTTACCCGTCTTGATCATCTTGTCCATTCCCTTAGGACCCAGCGACGTACGGATGGCATCGGCCACTGCACGGGCGGCGAGGATGTTGGCCTTGCGCACCTCCTGCGGCTTCTCCTTGTTCTTGAACTGTGCGTTTGACACGGTGACCATGTTTAACTCCAGTTTGTATGTGTAATTGGGACAGTTGTAGCAAGAACAGTCTCCATTAAAGTCAGTGGGAAGTGGACGCGTCTGCGAAATCGGAAAAATCAACGTGAACGGACGTGTTCGCGGGTGGCGCTTTTGCGGGTAGATCTGGGCACGAGATTTAGCTGTGCTTATGTCAGCTGGGGGCGTAAATGTCAGCACGGGATAGCCTCTAGTCAACCGTAGAGATGAGATGACAAACCCTCTCTTTGAACTCTTTAGATCATCTGCTCAAGGGAGAGTACAAAGAAACCAAGATGACACACGTCTTCCACGAGCTTGCACCTACTAGGGAACAGGTGCTGAACTGCCAGTTCTCCAGGTGGTACCCACTATACAAGAAGCACACGCCCAAGGCCAAGGTCATCGCTCCTCTCCCCAGGGCATTTGTGGACTATCTCAGTGCCGATGGTATCGAACTGCCCGAAGATGGACACTATGAGGTTAACATGGGTAATGGAGATGGTGACTACAGTGACTGGTCCGAGGATGAAGATGCAGATGAAGAGTCATCGGTCGATGAGGATGATGAAGATGAAGAGGTCAAGGCCGAGAGACAAGTGAAGAGGCCTGTTGCAGAGATCTTTGCAGAGTTCCAAGATGTACACGATGAAGTCAAGCAGACAATCAAAGAATGGGGTGCCGTGACACCGAAGTTGAACTGGTCTGCACCAAGAGATGCCATTTGGATCATGGCCACCAACACGATGAAATGTGAGAACGCATCGGATGTGTATCTCCTACTTAACGCATCCAACTACATCATGCACGACATATCTGCTGCCTTCTCTGAGACTAAAGGTCTCACTGAAGAAGAACAGAATGACATTGAATATGAACTCGTGTTAAGGAAATGGTTTAGTGTCAATCCAGCACTAGAATTCAGAGTATTCGTGAAAGACCGTACCGTCATTGGTGTCACTCAAAGAGATTTGAACTTTTATGACTACTTGGATGCACTCAGACCAACAATCAGAACACTCGTTGATGATTTCTTCAACGATGTTATTGCAGAGACATTCCCTGATGATGACTTTGTGTTTGACATCTATCTCCCACGTCCGTTCGATAGAGTGTACCTCATTGATATCAACCCATTCTCCAGAAAGACAGACTCACAGTTATTCACATGGCATGAACTCGCTGAGAGCAACCCGGAGGAGATTGAGGAATATGAAATCAGACTCGTAACTGAGACTGACAAGGGGAGATTTGCTGTGAAGGATCATTCTGAGAACATGGTTCCAAAAGATGTGGTTGATGCCTCTTTGGATTCTTCTGCAATGGCGGAGTTGGCACAACAATGGAAGGAACTACAAATGAAAGGTGAACAAGAAGATCAGATCACCCATAAAATAGCATAATGCATGACATGAGATTTAATATTAACGAACGATAAAGTTCGAATAATGCAAAAGGGTTAGGTGAGATTCATGAAAAGTTTGGCGTGACAACAATCTTATCCTCTAGATGACCTAACAGGGCAGAGGAAGGACTTTCACCATCCTTATCCAACATAACAACCTGTTCCAGCAATCCACCAGTAGTTCCCCTACTGACATCCATAACGACGTTGCCGATCTTCATGGTCAACTTACCGGATTTGTGAACACGTAATTTGGCAAACTCACCTTCGAAACCAGGTTCTTGTTGAGAAACATTAGCCGATGATGCTTCACCAGTTTCAGCTTTAACTTCCTGCATCTTCATCTCCATTGACTTCTTCAATGCCGAACCATCGTTAAATGTAGGTAGAATTCTTGGTAGTTGTAACAAAATGAATTTTCCTGGCTCATTGTTCAATGATTGAATTGTCTCCACAATTCCCCTATGATCATCGTTTAGTCGTTGTGTACTTTCAAGCGCCTCATCGGAACCCAGTGTCAAAGCCTCGTTCTTGATCTGTAGTTCATTAAGCTTTTGTTGTAATTGTGCATCCTTCTCCTTCAAGACTGCTGCCAAGTTCTCGTCAATAGGTTCAGCCTTGACAGATGTAGGTTGATCAATGTCCATGATATCTGCCGTAGATTCACGTGTCGCTGTTGCTGAGCTTGACGCTGAAACGTCAATAACTTCACGCTTGAGCTCATGCTCCATTTTGGCTCTTGGTGCACGCACTGGGAACATCTCTGTTTCCTCTTTTGTGAACTTGTACTCTTCATTGATGTTGATCTTTGTAAGGTTGTCTTCATCGTCGGAATCCAACCCTAATGAGCTGGCACGTGAGGGATCCTGCTTCCGTCCAATCAAATTACTCAATTCAGAAGATGTGCTATATGCCACGTTCGTTGCCCTGTTCACAGGAGTTGATGATCCACTTCCAATGGCATTACCAGATGCTAAGGGTCCAGCCTGGACGATGTGTGTACCTGGAATTGGTCTTCCTCCACGCCCACCACGGGCACCACCACGTCCTCCACGTGCACCCATACCCCTTGTAGGTGGCTTGTGATGTTCTGCTGGATGGTGCACTGGGGCATCAGCGGCTCTCTCCTCCTTGGTACGTCTTGCAACGACTTTTGGCTTGAACTTGAGTCCTGGTTTCGCAGCGCCTGTAGCTGGCGTGTTGGCCGCACGTCTAGACAGCGAGTCCAGACGGGAACTGGTAGGTATCTTGTCACTCATTGCCTGCTGTGTATACCTCCTTTGCAGATGGTTGGAAACGAGTAGTTCTGGCTCTGCTGCCTTGTTGACCTCCAAGATTTATGCACAAGTGACCAAAGATTTTTGGCATCAACTGCAGGTCGGAACTCGGATGCCTCTTCGGCCGGAATTGCGGGCCTCGTGATTACGTCAGCAAAACTGTAGACATCCGCACACCACTTCAAGGGCCCCAGAAGAAAAATATTCTGCGTGCGATGAGCTCTTGTTGGCATATCTAGATACCACTTCTACTGACTATACACCCAGCCATGGCCAAGAAGGGAAGACTGGAGCAGAAGGGCGAGGAGGACTACGGTCTCGATGACGTCGACGCCTTCGCTGCTGCTAAGGAGAAAGTCCTCTTCGAAGGAGCCACTGCACGCATAAGTGGATCTAAGAGAGACTATGACGATGATAGTGAAGAGGAAGAAGTGATGGATGTTGACTCTGGAAGCGATGTCTCCAGCGACGAGGAACAAGAAGTAGCTGAAGATGATGACGACGATGCAGAGTTTTTCGGGAAGAGAGATGAAGATGGAGAGGAAGAGGAGGATGAAGATGATGGAGTATGGGGCTCAAAGAGCGCATACTATGGAGATGATAACGTTCAAGACGAAGAAGATGCCCGTCTATACGAGCAAGAAGCACTCAAGATGCAGAAGAAACATCTGGAAGAGCTGAATATGGACGATTACGTCGATGAAGAGATGGAAGAGGAGTGGGCCAAGAGTGCAAAGAAGCATGACTATGGTGATCTTTTGGATACAGTGGAGAAGGAATCACAATCTGTCGGTGATCTATCATCGATGGATGCCAAACAGAAGAAGAAGTTCCTCCAACAATCACATCCAGAGTTTATCCCTCTTACAAAAGAGCTGGCAAAATATGCTCCTGTTCTCTCTGAGCTCTCATCACATAAGAACGACAACGAGGTGTACGATGTCAAATTCACAGCATTATCAGCGTACTTAGGTGCCATCACAACATATTTCACATTATTCCAGGCTGTGGTCAAGGAGGATGAGCCATTTTCAATGAAGGAACAACCCATCATGGAGACCATTTTGAGTACGAAGGAACTTTGGAGACAAGCCTCTGAACTTGATGAAAACATTGACGATGACGAAGAGGAGAAAGAAGAACTTGTGGAGGGCGTTGAAGCCACACCTGAGGTTGACTCTGATGGTGATGTGTTCGACTCTGCCTCGGAAAGCTTACCAGACGGTGTTATGTCCCCATCTGATGGTGAGATCTCCGAAAGTGAACCTGAAGAAGAAGAAGAAGAGGAAGACGATGATGACATGGAGATTGACATTTCCAAACCTCGTGTGTTCAAGAAACCAACAACACGCATCACAGAAGATCTTGCGGAGGGAACCATCGCCGACGTTGATGCTGAGGAGAAGACTGCTCGTAAGAAAACTCTTCGTTTCTACACATCCAAGATTGACCAACAGGCCAAGAAACGTGATGACAAGTTTGCAGGTGATGAGGATCTTCCATACAGAGAACGTTTGTTTGAACGTCAGCAGCGTCTTATTGAGGAGGCCCGCAAGCGTGGTCTTCACGATGACAATGGTGATGATCTTGAAGACAACCAATCCCTCGGAGAGGAAGACGTCCAAGAAGCACAGGAAGTCAACGAAGGATTTGATGACGCTTACTACGAATCTGTCAAGTCTACAAAGCTTTCGATGAAGTCCAAGCGTAAACAGGCACACGAGGATGCTGTTCGTGCAAACAGAGAAGGTAAGCTTGCTGAACTTGCTGAAGACGTTGGTGGCGATGGAAAGCGTGCAATCAACTACCAGATTCTCAAGAACAAGGGTCTCACACCGCACAGAAAGAAAGACAACAGAAATTCGAGAGTCAAGAAGAGAAAGAAATACGAACAGGCAAAGAAGAAACTCAAATCTGTTAGAGCCGTTTATCAACAACCAACAGGTGCTTACGATGGTGAGAAAACTGGTATCAAGAAAAACTTGTCCAAGTCTGTCAAGTTTTAAGTTTTGCAGGAATCTTATTAGACTACAAACTCAAGTGTTACGATTTCACATATAATATTTAGCTGATGTAGATCAATAGGGAGCCTCAAGGATCTCAACGAGTCGTTTTCTGAGTTCATCGACTGGAATTGATGGGTCATCATCGAGATCCCACGCTAAGAATTCAAGTGTGATCTGCTTAGCTTTTTGAACATCCTCTTCAGTGAGTGAATTTGCAAAGCTCTTACTTTGCTGTTTAGAATCAGCAATGACTCTTGCTCGGTCAATGATAGTGGAGGGGATACCACAAACTTTAGCACACTCAATACCAAAACTGTTGTCACACAATCCATCTTTCAATTGGTATAAATACGTGATACCGCCGTTATCATTGGCAAGTACAACATCCATATGACTGTGCTTAACCTTCCCAATATCTTTCAAGACACCATCTTTGAACAATTCATGGAAATGAGTGGTGATGATAGTTCTTGATGTCTTCACTTCATTGGAAAGTTTCTCGATGATGGACCCAAGTAACGATGTACCACCAAGCGTATCTGTTCCCTTCCCGAATTCATCAACGAGCATGATACTTTTATCCGTTCGCATTGAAATGCATTTGGACATCTTTTGAACATCAATGAAGAACGTACTCTCACACTTGTCAATGGCCTCACGAGTGACAATCCTTGTTAAGATCTTATCGGTGACACCAATTGTGGCACGTGAAGCTGGGACAAAGGATCCGATATGAGCAAGGAAGACAATGATTCCGACATGGGCCAAGTATACTGATTTGCCTGAAGCATTGGCACCAGTGATAACGGAGAGAGTCTGTTCTGGTATCAACGTATCATTGGGAACGAATGAGTCAAGTGATTGCTCAACAAGAATATGGCGACCTTTATCAATGAACAAAATTGGATCTTCCACGATCTCTGGTTGGACAAAATCATGTAACATAGCCACACTTGCGAATGAAAGGAGACAATCAAGTTCAGCAAACAATGGCGCTGCCTGTAAAAGAGACTTTCCGCCGCCTTGGTCTAATATTTTGGTTTGTAACAAGTGCAACAAATCGATTTCGTAGTCAATCATGATTTGGTAAATGTCTCCATACTCATCATCCATCTTTGCTGTATACTCTTCTTTGTAGTAGACAGTTGTGGTGGTTTTGAATACTTCTACCCAGTTCAGAGGTACAAGAGGGGCAGAATCCAAGTCGATGGAGATCAAATAGCCAAGCTGAGGGATGTAAACCACATTCAATGCCTCTTCAGAGAACTGTTCATACACTTGGATCAACTCAACGACCAATGATTGCAAAATCTGTTCAAGACCAGTGTACTTTCTTCTCAAATCGTCAAGTCTTGGATCGACACCATCTTTTATATAGACTCTTTTGTTCTCACGAGACGAATCAAGGTCAATAATGGTGATCAAATCAAGAAGAAGCTCCTTGAAAGAGTGTAAATCGATGTCGTCAAACATTCTTTGACCAATTGATGTGCCGCAGAGGTCTGCAAAAGATCTCATGGTGTTCATGAGTTCAACGCCGGTTCTCACATATGTATCCAAATTGACCCATTGACTTACACTTGGCTTGGAAGTCTCGATTGATGATAGAATGCTTTCAATGTTACCCATCTTCTTCATAAGCTGTACCAATTCAGTGGTGTACTTGCCGTTTGATGGATCCGAAAGTACTCTGACCGTCTGTTGCCTCAACCTGATGAGCTCTGAGCTTGCCAATGGAGACGAGAACCATGACCTCAACTTTTTCTGCCCAAGTGGTGACCCTGTCATGTCCATGTAGTCAAACACACAATTCTTCACGCCAACTTTTTTCTGCTGTGTGGGCTCTTTAAAGATCTGCAAGGCAAAATAACTGTCTCTGTCCATATAAACATAGTCGGATGATATGAACAACTCAGCTTGGTTAATATAGTGTGAGAGAGTGTGATGAATCTCATCCATTATGGTCAAGTTTTCCAAGGTTTCAGCGAGGGCACCGAAGCAGTTGCGCTGACAATTTGTTAGTATCTTTGGTCTGAGACCGTGAGCCCCACCGTGTCAAATTCATTGGTGCAGTCATACAGCAATGGACATCTGTTTAGAGTACTTCAATTCTGAAAGAAGTGAGTACAATGAAGGATCTGTGTGATCCGTGCCCTGTAATAGGTCATCAATGGCCGCCTTGGATCTTGATGCGTTGAACATCTTGGACTTGAGAATGTCGTAGGAGAAGTTGCACTCGGCGCTCTGTTGGATGACCCACTCACACACCGAGTTATCTGAGCGGGACGAGATCAAAATCTTTGTTGGATCAGTCTGTGTGATAAGCGCTTCAGTTGCCGCCGTCAATTCATCGTCGTTACCGCTGGAAGCGCCTGTGTCTTCAATCAACACAAGCCTTTTGGCACCAAAGTCAAGGCAGCATCCACCGACTTTCCGCCCTGTGCATTCGAGCACCAAAAAGAGCTCGCTGGTGAAGTTTTGTGTGCCTTGCGTCTTCAGTTGGGTCATTGATGTGCTAAGGTCGTTGTGATCCTGTGGTGCGTGTGGTTGTGTAAGTGATCAGAAGGGCTGAAGAATACGATGTCTCAGATCAGCGCACGTGACCTTTGTCTTCGCGATTTTTGGCACATCCGCACACCACCTTATCAACCGCGATTCTGGCGGGAGCTCTTCTCTTCTCACGCGTTCCATCACCAACTGCTCCACTGTGACATCCACGACACGGCGCTTCCAACGCACACACATTTCCAGGACATCACGAAGATTCCAGACCACTAGTTGCACTACAGAGACTGCTGCTCACCAACTTGCTTGTCCCCACCCACCCGCTCCACCACACACTGCTTTAGCCGCCCGCACGCGAAGGGGAAGTACCCGCCACCCCGTCTTCCCCATATCCAGCACACACAAAACCACACGCCATGGCACAACACCCCAACACATTCCTATCGCGAGTATTCGGAGTGAGCTCAGACGCTAGAGGCGATGCTGAAATGTCCAGCTTGACAGATCCGTTGTTCTCCAACGATGTCGACGCGGAGTCACAGACAAGCCAACAGCAACCACGACTGCGCGAGCGCTCCATCATCGAGTCCGACGAAGATAGCAGTGACTCTGACAACGATTCCAGCAGCTCAAACATTCAACGAGTCGATCACTCCACACTTCTACGCAACGGACTGGATGAATCACACTTCCTGGATCACATCGAGGATCAGGATCAGCACGGTCTCTTTGAGAACGGCTCTGACCCCGGCCATGATCACGACGATGATGAGGACGAGGAGGGCGTACCCATGTCATTGATGGTCCAACAGAATCACGCCAACAAATTCCATAAGAACACAACACCAACACCATTCCAATCTCGTGTGCCTTCCTCACGTGCAACGCCACATCCATTCTTTGGTGGTCTCCCCGGGACTACTGCATCGTCGCCTGCCCCCCCTCCACCACCTCCGCTTTCACAGCAACCCATTTCTCACAGAAGGGAACAAACTCACACTATGCCACACCAGCCCAGTGCAGAAGAGGAGAGGATCAGAAGGGCAAAACTGGGAATACTCAATCCCAGAGAAAGGGCTCTATGGAAGTGGGCCAATGTGGAGAACCTCGATCAGTTCCTTCAAGACGTTTACTCATACTACTTGGGCAGTGGATATTACTGCATGATGCTCAAGAAAGTTTCTGACTTGGTGACTTTGTCATTTGTGGTTCTGTTCAGCACATATCTAACATCTTGTATTGACTACTCCAAATTGAAGCTCTCAAGCAGCAAAAGTCTTGAAGACATTGCTGTCCAAGAGTGCTACGCCAACATGAGCGGAGGTAAAAAGTTCCTCTTGTTCTTGTTCTACGTCTATTTGGCTTTGAAGATTGCTCAATTATACATGGACACCAAGTCATTGGAGGAGATTCATAACTTTTACAATTATTTGTTGGAGATTTCAGATAACGACTTACAGACTATTTCATGGCAAGTTGTTGTGAACCAAATACAGCTATTGAAAGACCAGAATGCAGTGAGTGCCAATGTTTCTGATATGAGATCCAGATCAAGACTCGATGCACACGATATCGCCAACAGAATCATGAGAAAGGAGAACTATTACATTGCCCTTTTCAACAGAAACACTCTTGACTTGACCCTACCACTACCATTCTACAAAGAGAACGTCTTGACAAAGACATTGGAGTGGAACTTACAGCTTTGCATCTCGGGTCTAGTGTTCAATGAGCATGGTCAAGTCCGTCAGAACTTCTTGAAAGAGCAGAAGAGAAGAGAACTTTCACAAGAATTGAAGAAGAGATTCAAACTGGCCGCAGTCTTGAACATTATTCTCTCCCCTCTTTTGGTGAGTTACTTCTTGCTGCTATTCTTCTTCCGTTATTTCAACGAGTACAGAAAGAATCCAGGATCCATTGGCTCCAGACAGTACACACCCTTGGCTGAGTGGAAATTCAGGGAGTTCAATGAGCTCTATCATATCTTCCAGCGGAGATTGAATCTTAGTGTACCGGATGCATCAAGATATGTTGATCAATTCCCAAAGGAGAAGACTGTTATTGCCTTGAAGCTTGTCTCATTTATTTCTGGTTCGTTTGCAGCAGTGTTGGGTATACTGTCCATTGTTGATCCAGACATGTTCTTCAACTTTGAAATCACAAAGGACAGAACGGTTCTCTTCTATATCTCAATCTTTGGTACGATCTGGGCAGTATGCCATGGTGCCATTCCTGAAGAGTACCAAGTCTTTGACTCTGAGTCCAGTCTACGCCAGGTTGCAGAGTACACACATTATTTGCCACAAGAATGGGAAGGACGGTATCACACTGAAGAGGTGCGTGCTGAGTTTTGTAACCTCTTTACACTCAAGCCACTGTTGTTGGCACGTGAGTTGGCAAGTTTGGTGATGACTCCGTTCATTCTTTGGTTCTCTCTTCCAAACTCTACAGACAGAATTGTGGACTTCTTCAGAGAGTACTCTGTTCACATTGATGGATTGGGTTATGTTTGTACGTTTGCAATGTTTGACTTTGAGAAGACAAAGAGCACTGGAAAGAGAGAAAAGAGAAAGATTGGACATTCCAAGAGTTCTGGCGAGGAGAAGATGATGAAGTCATACATGTACTTCTTGGACAGTTATGGTAACAATGAAACGCAAAGGAACCCACCAAGAAACAAACAGAACAACTTATTACAGCACTCGATCTATGACAAGTTTGCCACTGGCATGCAACATCCAAACCAACTTGGGTCCATGTTCATTGATTCGTCAGAAGGACTGAGACGCACAAACTCAAAGAAACCATCTGGACTACGTGAACGGGTTATCACACCATTGACCGAAGCGGACCATCATGCACTTGGAGACTCTTTCATCACGGCACTTCCAAAGACTGATGCAATTCCAGAGAATGAACTTGCCAAGGATCCAGGAGTTTTGGGGTTGCTTAACCAGTTCTACAAAGAGTATGACGTTGCTCATTAGGCTGTTTCTGGTTGACATATGGAGATGAGTTTATAGCGAGAGCCTCAAACGCTAGGTAATCAATATGGACCCTTTAATGTGACAGGGTCATATTAATGAATCACTATACGTCCGAACTAGTAGTAGGGAATGTTCTATGATGGCACTGCAGCTTAATATAGAAGCTCAATAATCGAGCCCGTACGTAGCAGCTGTGTGAGTTCCTTGATGAACACCCTGTTGGGGGGTCATCAACATGAGAGGTCTTGCTTCTTCAATCTCCTGAGCCGTATTCCAGAGTTATTTCAAGTCAAGCCTTAGGCAAATCATAATGCCCTTCTTGTGTTTGGATATGAAGCTTCGAGAGTTCCTACCAAAATTTTTTTACACGCTGTTCTCTCCTCTCTTCGTATGACTTCAAGTGAACAACTCCCTCATTGAATAGCCGAACGCTCTCAACCAACCATGCGATGACCGGTTCAACGTCCTCGTCCTCTTATAGCGCCTTGGCCTGAAGCACCTCGGGCCGTAATATCTTGAGATCACTTAGTCCCTGGTGAACATTGACGAACAGGTCCCTGCATTCCGCATTGAAGGTGTCGTTAATTGTTGCAATTCCGTTGTTTATGGGTTGTATGGAGACGTTCAACACATACACACATACACACTCTGTCATGTTCACGTTCTCCTCAAAAAATCGGTGTCAAGTTTCCGATCTTTCGTCAGCTCCCAGTTCTGTTATGTGCCAGAGCACCCATGATTCACTGGTCTGGATGCTGTTTTATTATGTGATTTAAGCGGCGACGAGCTTTAAATATGGCCGGCTTCGAAGGAGTGACAAGGCGGGTTTGGCATGAGAAACGCCGAGCACGTGATCCGGTGCCCGCCCGTGATCTCGATCACTAGCTTCGATTTCTGTCCGGTTTTGCGGCGCCATTCAACAAAGAGCTCTACGACGGTGCAGACAGAAAACAGCACCACAGCTTCTCTTAATTGATGAGTAGGCACCGCATATAGAGAGATCTGTTCCCACTTCGATACCTTGACGAAATGTTTTGATCCATCTACAAGGACCACCAACCCGAGTCACAGGAAGAAGCAACAGATTCAAGATGCCGCTTGCACTCACTTCACTTCCAACCGAGATCATCAAGGACATCGTGATGCAGATGGATACCCACACGATGGTGGCCTTCGCCAAAGCGGTTCCAGAGCTCCGTGGACTCTTCGTCATTATCCTCACGGAGGAGGAGAGTCCTGAACCGTACTTCTTCAAGGACTTGAACGTCAGAGTGTGTCACGTTGACGACTATGATCCACAGAAGATGCCCTGCCAGATCAAGCTCATTGAGTACACTACTCTCATCCGGAAATCCTCCAGGCTCACGGTGAAAGGATTCTATGGCTACTACAGCTTCATGGCAACTGTGGTCCCGACACCCCGTATGTTTAGTGCTTTTGCGATATCAGAAGCTTATGAGCGAGGCTCGACTGTGGAGATCACAACTAAACTCTCGACTTATCCCGGCCTAATGGGGCATTCGATTCCACGTTTGGAACCCACCAACTTAAGCGACGCTCAGGTGGCCCAGATCTCGAGGGGAATTGTATCTCTAAAGATCACAGGATCCTCCATTATTGGTCTGGATCTGCCAAAGCTGAAAAAGCTCAAAGTACACCTGTCGGATTTCCCTGATGGCAAGCGCCCCAGATTCCACAACGTGGTGATTCCAAAGATCGCCAGACTCCATATACAGTACGACAACAAGTTTCCATTGGTACACCATGTCGAAGCTGGAGGTCATAAGGATCTGTCATGGCTATTTTTAACCCAAACCGGCGCTACAGCCTACACACACAAAGCCCTGTCCTATTGTGCCGATACCCCCAAGATGATATCTCGCTGTGCCGACCTGCGGTTCTCCAACGCATTCTCCCAGATTGCCGTCAATGGTGGGTGTGATGCTCTAATTGCTAGACTCGAGACTTCATGGGCATCAGTGATCAGTTGGAGGAGCTGTAACTTACAAAGAGTTCCCATAATGGGGGTCACATTAAAGTCCACCAGATTGGAGATGGTATTCATTGAAAGCACATCAGACTCCCCTCTTTTGCCAACATTTGACTGGTGTGATCAAACCATTGAGAATCGCCGATTGACTCATGTGACGCTTCATCTTGCAAGTGGAAAATTCGACTTGACCGATTTCTTCAAACAGCTCGTCAACACGAAACTCGAATTCCTTGAGTGTGCCAAGATAATCAACACTCTCCTTATACGCCGCTGCAGCGACCGACTGTTCATTCCTTTGCAGATACTTGATTCCTTAACCACGGTGGATTACGTTCACCTGGCCCATTGTTCAATCCCCCCTGAAACGAATCCGATGCGCATACTCCCATGTTTGGCACCTGTAAGGCGGATGTTCCATGGGAAGCTTCAGTACGTTGGAATAGCCACAATGTTAGACGTGACGTTCCTTGGTCAACCACCACGATCGTGGTTGAATCTCACAGTGGCGAATGTTTGGGGATCAGATGCACCGGATGCACCGGATCATGTGCGCCATATATAGATGTGTTAACCCCCCTTTTAACTTTACCGTTAACCGCTATCAAAATTTAGCTCCTTTGTATGTTATTAACTGCAGATTTCAGGCACAAAACGGTGGGGTGTAGTTTTTAATCTCATGGCGTGGTGCAAAGGTTGAGAGCCCTGTCCTTCTAGTCCTGCAACTTTTCTCCTCTCTACTCTCTTCCCACAAAAGTGAGCATGAGCAATCAGCGTCTGACCTAGACTCTAAACATTCAGATGTTTGCAACAAACAGTCATATATTTGTACGTCAGCGTATTTCAGAAGATGGATATCTTGAGTTGAACCAGCAACATGTGATCCAAGATCTTCAAGCAATAACAGAACTCTTCAATGGCTCAACCTTATCAGATTTAGCCATTCTTGATCTCCATGCGGTGTATTCACCCTGTGTAACGATTTCTGGGTATTTAGCAGGTTTTTCCTCAGTGACAACACCTGACAATGGTCTCATGAGGTAATCGTTATCGAAACCAAGGAAGAATGGGATAGAGTAACGATCCTTACCGGCCTTATTGTTCACGACTCTGTGAACAGTGGAGACCAGCTCACCGTTTGTGATTCTTTGAAGACAATCAGCAACGTTCACAATCAAACAACCAGGGATTGGTGGGACTTCGATCCATTGACCACGCTTGTTGATCACTTGAAGACCTGAGACTTCACCTGGGTTCACAAATGTAATGGTTTGGAAATCAGTGTGTGGACCAATTCCATTCTGTTCCTCCGCGGTGTGTTCTTGGATTGGATAGTGGACCACTCTAAGACCACCAGATGGGGCCTGTACAGCATCGTCAAAGTAGTCCTCGTTCAATCCGAAACTGAGTGCAATGATTCCCATCATCTTACGTCCAAGTGTTAGACATTCTGCTTGGTATGCCATGAGCAATGGCTCAAGCTTTGGACATGCCTCAGGCCATCTGTTTGGATACACTGTGCTAGCCTTGTCAGCTGGAGGTGGTACTGGATCGTACTCTGGAGAATAGTTGATGTTGAAGGCCTCATACAAGTCAGTGTATGCATTGCCTGCCTTGTTGTATTTCCCAATAGGGTGGTATCCCAAGTACTCACCATCTGGGAATGTTCCTGTCCAGATCTTCATCTTCTCTTCGAGTGGGAGGGCAAAGTACTCCTTTGCCGTTGCGAAGGAATCGTCAATGAGCTGTTGTGGGATGGTGTGGTTCTTGATGTAGAAGAACCCAACAGTGGAGGCAACGTGTCTGAGTTCCTTGGCCAATGCCATACGCTTCTCGAGGTCTGGGGAGTTGATGTCCTTGAGGTCCAGCACAGGCACCTCATCGAAGTCATCGAAGACACCGACTTCGCTGGTGGCCATCTGGACCTCTGTACCGTTGTGGAGCTTGAGCGTGTATGCCTTTGTCTCTGTGGTCATTGTGTGGATGGATGAATGAATGTTGAGATGAGTATGGTGGTTGCACATGTGCAGGATCTGTGGAAGAGGTGGGTGGGATAGGCAGGAGGTTTTAATCCGCAGAGGCAGGGAAAGTGATCGCCCCGTCGAACCGATAAGCTGATCTTCGGAGTATTTGCCGATTGTGGAAGCTGTCGAAGTTGGGAAAGCGAAGAGCTTGGCTGGGTGTCGGAATGAGCGTGTTACGGCCGCAGGAGAAGGTGGAAGAAGAATGTGTACAGTAAGACTTTCCAGATGAGAAAGACAAGAGCAAAGTGGTCAGATCATTTTGAGAGTTCCCAGGTTTGGTGGTTGTGGACGCGGGCGAGGGGGGCCGGTGGAGTGTGCGCGTTGCCAAGGTGGTGGGTTACTACTCACCAATGGAGATCTTGAGATGCAGGCGTCAGCGTATCGTGCCGGATTAGCAACAGCAGAGAAGGAGTCATCTCCATGGGAAAAAAAAGAACTACGTCTGTGGAAGTCATGTGTACGGGCAAGATCCGAGAGATTCGTCCCTTTGAACATGTAAAATAGTAACCCCAAAACATGTCACTAGGCGCCAGAGGGGGGGTCCTGTCAAGAGATAGCCACAGCGCGGACATTGGCGCATCCCCAAGGCGAAGATGAGCTAAATCAATTTAATCACAACATCATCACCCGTGGAGCACAGTCCTAGATGCTACATCAATGGACCACTGAGCACTGAGCAATGAGCACACCGACGGGGGTACCACACAATCTCCGTCAAGAAAAGTTGAGGTTCTTGGAATTATTACGAACTCTACCATCACCATCGCCATCGCCATCGCCATCGCCAACCACAAACCAGGTACACATGCATCCAGGTATCCAGCGCACAAGCACCTGAACTTCACACAAAGACATGTGGCCAGTGCGGGGACAGAGCCTAGAGAAACCCACCTGAGATTCTCATTGTCCAATGCTGCTCGGCCCACACACGGTAACACCGCAGAGAAGCAACAGAACTGTCCAGTGATGGGAGGGGGTAGCGCACTCAACCCCTGACTTCGGGGGGCAGCCTCGGTAGCACCGGCGGAGAAGAGCACTATCTCCGGGCATCTCAGAGACTCAGAGACTCACAATAAGTCTGCCAAGCTCCTCTGGGAAACCATGAGCGAAGGAGGGCGGCTCAAAGCCCCGTAAATGCCCCAATAGGCAGATCTGCGTGGCCGTACCGCGTAATTTGGCGACGGAAACCCCCCGATCTGCCTCGCGCAGGGCAAAATCAACAGTTGGACTCTTCTTCCACAAGCGAACACTTCTGATCCACAGAGTCTCTAGGACCCTTGCCCAGGGCTGTCCCATATCCAGAAGCTGCTTTCGGAGTCATCTCAGCACGATTCCCCGACACCTGGCACCTGGCACCTGCCGTTTGCAGGCACACGCTCCCACAAATGCCAAATTTTTTCCCTTATCTGAGATCTCTGGACGCTATCGGCCCCTCCTTCCCCAGACGCACAGACACTCCCATCACGATCTTCATACATAACTCATGGTATATCCCACGCCTTGGAGGGAGGCTCGACGTCGATAATGATGTTCTCGCTTGTTTGTTAGTCTGTAATCACCTCCAAACACCAATCCACAATGGGCTTCAAGGAGATCCTGGACCTCCTCGCCGTCAAGGAGGACAAACAGCATGTCAAAGTGACAGGGCTCCAAAACCCTGATCTTATCCCACTCCCTCCTCACAGACGTACTTGGAGTTGGTGGGGGTTCGCAGCCTATTGGTTGCTTAACAACATGTCCCTCTCCGCATTCACCTCTGCTGCTTCTATCCTCAGTTTGGGTCTCTCGGTACCTATGACCATGTGTGTCATTGTCCTTGGTAACTTTTTGATTCTTATCCATACAATCTTGGATGGTCAACCTGGTGCTGATCATCACATCGCCTTCACAACATACACAAGAGTCATGTTTGGTTCATATGGAAGTTATTTGGGAATCTTGATCCGTTCTGCCCTTGCCGTCGTTTGGTTTGCATCTCAGAGTTGGCTCGGTGGATTGATGATCAACACCACTTTGGGTGCATTGTCTCATAATTACTTCACTTGGCAAAATACCCTTCCTGAATCTGTCCCATTCAAGAGTAAAGAGTTAGTTGGTTTCATCTTGTTCCAAGTCTTCACACTCCCAATGGTGTTGAAGAGACCACACAAGTTCCGTTGGATCATGGGTATGTCCTCTGTCTTTGGTTACGCTGCTATGATGGGTATCTGTATTGCCGCTGTCGTTGACAACAACGGTAACGGTCCATTGATGGACGTGAAGTCCAACAAGGTCCACGGTACTGACTTCTCTTGGGCCTTCCTTAGAGCATTCTCTTTATGGTACGGTACAAGTTGTGCTGGTATCATTAACAAGCCAGATTTCACCCGTTTCTCAAGACACCGTTACTCCCAGGTTACTGGTTCTATCATTGGTAAGTTGTTCCTTGCCACTTTTGTTCCATTCATGGGTGTCGTCTGTGCATCTGCCATGGAGGGCAAATGGGGTAAGTTGATGTGGAAGCCAAATGAAGTCATGGAACAGTGGTTGACCGCTTACTACACTCCAAAAGTCCGTGCTGGTGTCTTCTTTGCATCCTCCGCTATGTGGTTTGCTCAGATGATTTTCAGTACCGTTGGTAACGCTTGGTCCTTCGGTATGGATTTCTCTGGTCTTGCTCCAAGATTCGTCAACATCAGACGTGGTGCCTTGATGGCTATGGTCTTCATGTGGATCATCCAGCCATGGACCATGTACAACACCGCTTCCAATTTCGGTACCGTTATGGGTGGTTTCTCCGTGTTTGTCTCTCCAATGATTGCCATCGTCATCTGTGACTACTGGGTTGTCAGAAGACGTAAGCTCAAACTTACTGACCTTTACACAAACTCCCCAGAAAGCATCTACTTCGCCTACAAGGGTTTCAACCTTCCAGGTATTGTCACTTTCTTCGTGTCCATTGCTCCAGGTTTGCCAGGTCTTATCCATGACGCCAACCCAAGTGTCAAGTTGACCAACAAGGGTATCTTGCACTACTACTACGGTAACACCATCTTCGGCTGGCTCATTTCATTCACCTTGTACTACGTTCTTTCCACTTTCGTTTGGAAGCACAAGGGACTTGGTGAGATGGACGATGCTGACTACTACGGTACTTACCACCCAGAGGAGTGTGTCTACTGGGGAGTTATCCCACAGGATGAGGTTGACAAGGATGTCTTGGCCAAGTACATCACGTTTGAGACAGATGAGATCAGTGAGACCAGTGAGACCGAGGAGGAGGTTACAAGTACCACCAAGGAGGCCTTCACCACTGAGGTCTCTCAGAAGTCCTCTGCTTAGGGGCCCGCCTGTTGATCTTGATATTCATTCGTTTACACGCAGCTGCTGGTCAGCTGTTGAAATGGTTATAGTTCCGCCTAGTTTGCTTATTTAAATTGATTTAACCGTATTTTTATCTCATATTCTACTCAAGAGGCTAGAGATCACCAGTAGTCAGCACTACCTAGGCATTGACGAGTTCTGAGTGAAACCCTGGCGCCAACAGCACCGTGACACAAAGGATCCCGCGAACTCCCGCGAAAATTTCAGCCCGGTACGCGCCACAAGACATGTTCGCGACCACCACCAATTCGCAGGCCGGTTGGGCCTGAAAAAGAAGGAGGTTCCACGGTGGGCGGTTACAATCACAACAACAACAGACGCGTCGAAAACATCAGCAAACACATCCACAACGGGGCGGTAACGATGTCGAGAACGGACACGACACAGCTCACGAAGAAGCTTCGCCCCTTCTTTGACCAGATCTTCCAGCTCAAGGACACGGAGTCAGGCGAGTTCATCTACGACATCTTCCGTGTGGTGCCCGACAAGAAGTTATACCCAGACTACTACGACTTCATCAGGGCGCCTACATCGCTCAACTCCATCAAGAAGCGCTTGGGACACTACCTCAACCCGAATGAGTTCATCAAAGACGTTGCGCAGATCGTTTGGAACGCAAAGACATACAATGAGAAGGAGTCCTTTGTGTACCGTTTTGCAGAGATCTTGGACAAGTTCCTCACACAACAAGTGACGCCAAAGTTGAAGAAGATGGGGTACGAAGTTGGATACCCTGACTTATCACCAATTGATGGAGGCGTCGCAGGTGTGCTCGTGGCATACTCTCCAGAACAAACACCTGCTGCTCCACAAGATCGTTCAGGTGTTCAAACCCCACTTCAGTCAGTGAGAAGCACACCAGCTAGAGACGATGATGACGACTATGGATCAGATGATGACCAGAGTGTTGTACACCACAAGAAGAGATCACATACCCCTAGAGAGCAGAGCTTCAAGAGAGGTAGACCTCCAGTCATTGACAAGCCATTTGAGCAGAGAATCAAGAACATATTGAGATCCTTGAGAAAAGAGAGAGACACGAATGGTGATTCTTTGATTATGATGTTTGAAAGATTGCCAGATCCAAGAGACTACGCAGACTACTACAAGGCAATTTCACAGCCAATCTCGCTGGATGAGATCAAGAAGAAAATCAAACAGAGAAAGTACAAAGACGTTGACAACTTTGTTGTTGACATGAAGCTGATGATCACAAACGCCAAGTATTACAACGACGAGAACAGTTTGGTGTACCAGAACACCGTGCTCTTGGAGACATACTTCAACAAGTTTCTCGAGGCTGAATTGAAGAGACCAGACACAGATTTCATCTCTACTGATGATCTGAAGATCCCGTTGGAACAGCTAGAGATCCATGGTAAACTCTTCAAGATTGGTGATTGGCTCTTGATCAACAACCCAAATGATCCACAGAAGCCAATTGTTGCACAACTCTTCAGAATTTGGCAAACCCAGGATGGACAACGCTGGATTAATGTGTGTTGGTACTTGCGTCCTGAGCAGACGGTACACAGAGTTGACAGATTGTTCTATGAAAATGAAGTGTTTAAGTCAGGACAGTACCGTGATCACCTGGCTGAGGAAATTATTGGAAAGTGTTACGTTGCCTACTTCACACGTTACCAGAGAGGTGACCCAGCTGTTGCACTCGAAGGCCCACTCTTCATCTGTGAATACAGATACAACGATAACGATAAGAACTTCAACAAGATCAGAACATGGAGGGCATGTCTTCCAGATGAAGTCAGGGATCATGAAGATCCAATCAACCCATTACCACAAATGCGTATATTCAAGAAGTACGAATCTCCACTCAAACATCTCCTACCACCTAATGCAACCACAAACATGCCTATCCCAGAACCAACCATCGGTGCACCAAATGCCCCACCACTACATGGTGCAGTTTACCTTCGTGAGATCGACGAGGCAGATGATCTGGGACAATACTCAACGTCACCAATGTGTCCAAAGTACATCCTTCGTCCAAATGATCCAACACCATCAGAGAACTCCTCAGTTGCCCAACAGACTCCATCATTGGCAAACTACACACGTAATGTGACAACAACAACGGTGCAGTCCACAAACATATACCACGCGGCATCAAACTACGTACCTGTATCAGGATCTTCATCATTCACAATCCCAATCCCATTACGCAGTGCCGTTGCTGGAGTGCTGAAGATGGACGTTGCCAATAACAAGAGAAGACTCACGAGTATGAACGTTAATGAAGAAGGCCCAGTGATTTGGTTCAGAAGTCCCGGATTGAAGATCACATCCAGGTATGCTACGAGTCTATGTCAAGAACCAAGTGGATTCTCCACGGGTTCAGATGAAAGAGTTGTGGAGAAGAGCTTACCTGGTGAAGGATTCGGAGGTGTTGTTGGTGTTGGTCACAGTGCGGAGTATCTAGCGTGGAAGAAACGCAAATTGGAGGAGAAGGCATGAGTAATAAGAGTCATTCAATTTCAATCATACGCATTGATCATGAGTTATTTCTAGTTGTTTGGAATGTAGCGTGTAGTTCACATTCCTGGGCTCATCAATCAATTGGCCTCGCCATGTGGGCTTGGTGCTCTGGATTCTCTATCCTCCCGTGCAAAAAGAAAGCAAGCTGACTGCAACATTCCATACTTCCAGAACGCCCATCCCCTTCACGGGTTGAGCGCACCAAGAGAAATACCACACGATCCTAGAAGTTAGATCCATATGGTACCCGTCCCCGAAAGGTCTCTAGAGTCTACTAAAAGAAATTATGCCCCAATCCGTACATCGACGAGGCGTGGGCCGGGCCACAGGGATTTGTGATCATTTGGACCTTTGGGATCCTGAAGGGGGGTTGTTGTTGATCGAAACGCGGTAGCGGGACACACGCCCTGGGAGCCTCCGCATAGAGATCGCAAGTTACCACTACAGGAGAACAAGGTGTATAACAGAACTAACAAGAACATGAGAAATTCAGGGGGAAAATCATAAGAAAACAAGAGATAGATAGTCATAAGCGAGTGGATGAATCTATAGAAATAGATGTGTGTATGGAGGGGGGAAATGCAAAAAGGTGTGTGTGGGTATAGTGGTCACTAGTAGTGGTTGTGATCTTTTCATTTTTTTGGAATTAAGCTGGAGAATCACCAAAGATACCCCAGTACTGTTCAACACCACTAGAACCAGCATCCTTCCAGTAGTCGTTGTAAGTGGTGAAGAGCAAGAGTTGGTCAGTGACTCCGGATGAGGACATGCTCTCCAATGCAGTGATCTGGTTCTCCTTTGATGGAACAGCTGAACCATATGCCTGACCCTTTGTTGGCCAACCGGTCTCAGTGATCAAAACGTCCTTACCACCACAGATCTTTCCAATGTTGGCAATGTTGTTCTTGAGGAAATCACCGGATCCATCTGGAGTAACGTTACCATCCCAGAATGGGTGACAGTTCACGGCAACGTAGTCTGAGTAATCACAGAGCTCTGGGTTGTTCTGAACGGCAACGAGGGTATCAACGGACACGATGTATCCAGAGTATCCAGCAGAAGTGAGTGCTGATCTGGCAGTGTCCACTGCAGACTTGATCTGGGAGACTGTCTTAGCACCACTGTTAACAAGTTCATTACCAACGGAGATGGTGTGGATGTCATCCCAAGAACCACCTTTGGAGACGGCATCGGCAATGATGGAGACAGAGTCCTCAATCTTGTCCAAGTAGTAGATACCCAAGAACAACTTCTGACTGGATGACTTTGCAGAGAGAAGTGCAGAGACAGAGTCACAGTCGGTGTCATAGAGACGGATCATCTCAAACTGAGAGAGCATGGCAATGTCAGAGGCAATGGTGTCAGCGGACTTACAAGATCCAGAGTCAGTGTATGGAGAGTAGGCAATACCCTTACCCTTGGCGTAAGATGCAGAACCAGTGGCAGTGAATGAGAGAGTTGAAGATGATGAGGTCTTGGTGGAAGAAGTGGATGAGTATGTGGACTTCGTGGAGCTGAGAGTGATTGTGGAGGAAGATGAAGAGGAGGTGTATGCTTGGGTGGATGCAGATGTAGATGCCAATGCAGATGTAGTTGGGTATGCAGAAGATGTCTCTGGCTCTGGGATAGAGGAGTACGATGGCTCAGAGAAAGATGGCTCCGAAGACTCAGACTCAGACTCAGAGACAGTGGCAGATGTGGAGTAGTAGACTGTGCTGAAAGCGGATCCGGAGAGAATGTCAGACGATCCGATCAAGGTGGATGCGGAGGATGAAGAGGCAGTGGCAACGGCAGAACCTCCCTGGTCCACGGTGACCACCTGTGTGACGACGACGGTGACCAGGTCACGCTTCTCGTGGTCGTGGTGGACGTGGAGCGGTTGTGTGAGGGCCACGGAGAGCAGGAACGGCAGCGAGAG
The DNA here is from genome assembly GCA_030563305.1 of Petasospora maesae. Lineage (NCBI taxonomy): Eukaryota > Fungi > Ascomycota > Saccharomycetes > Phaffomycetales > Wickerhamomycetaceae > Petasospora > Petasospora maesae. The sequence continues at coordinate 36,744 of JAKUBT010000056.1, forward strand.
CGAGAGCTTCATTGTGTGTAAAGCGTTGTGCAAAGGAGCGACTGGGTGGTGAGGGAGCGTGGAGACTGGGGAGTAGCAAAAGAGTGATGATGGGTGAACAGAGGGAAGGAGGAGCAGCGGGCCGGGGGGCTTTATACCACCTCCTGGCAGCGACCTGATTCCTGAATCGATGTCACAGATTAAGGGCAGAGTCTAGACGCCGGGGAAGCGAAGGGGCGGCCCATATGCGTGCGGAGGTGTCACACGCGTGTTGGATCTTTTGACGCGTGCGGGCGCGTTCTGTTGACGTTGTCGCGTTTGTGTGGGACTCTTGTTTCAGGGGGGGGGGGCAGGGGCGGCCTGGGGAATCTGGGCACCGTCACACGCGGTGAGCTGGGTCGTTCTAGACACCAATTGGTGGTATTTAGTGTTAAGTATGAGGTATTAATTACTACTGATGTGCTACTGAGAGTCTGTATCAACGTGTGTGCTTTCTGACTTCAGGGGATGCGAAGAGAAGTGGGTCTCCGCCCACGGAGGTGCCCCCGTTCCCCACCCACAGATCACCACATCCAAAAGGAAATTCACGATTCAGGGGTAGCATACGGTACCCTTGCAACATGCCCATCGCCTCCCCGTATTGCAATTTGCAACTCGAACAAGCCCACATGTGTTGGTGTTATGGTGGCAGGTGTAAGGAGCGCAGGCACAAGGCGTGTTTGATGTCGGCATACGTATCACTTGGAAGGTCTTAAGGCGGGGCTCTCCCATTCCACTCAAGCATACCACACACTCTTCTTCCTCTAACATACTACACACCGCCACCCATACTGGACTACAACTGTGTCGGAATCAAAGATACCGTTCTCCAGCTCCTAACTCTGTCCCCCTACCACGTTTTGCGGACGGCAATCCACAGATTTCTGTGTCCTCAACCACAAAGTTTAACCCATCTCACATCCACACAACACTGGAGACCAGCTCTTTTGGGCAAACCACTTGATCTGGGCCCACGAAACCATATCGACCATGCCATGTGAGGGTATGTACTCGTTGCTTTTCTGAAACCAGGAACGTTGGTCCCCCCCAGCTGGTCGCCTCACATCACACTCCGAGGTGTTCATACCTTTCCTTTTAAAGGTCTACCAAAGTCACCATAAAGGCGGTTAGAGCTGAGAATATGACAACGAGTATCGGCAAACTGGGAAAGAATGCCATAGAGTATGGTACGTTTGTGTGAGAGGATTGCAGGCCGAGTGTTAAAACTTCAAGCCAACCTCCAGGATCTAACGTTTTAACCCCCGCGGGTTCCTGGAAGTTAGAACCTAAAACACTGCCGAGCGACTAATCAATTGGTCATCGAGGGGGGTGTGACCTTCCAAGATAGTCCAATCCCTCTCCAAACTCCGCTGCTCCTTACAAGATATCCCCGTATATACCACTGGAAAGCTGTGAAACAGTGGACAGTGGTGCCTCCCCCCGCGCGCAAAACTCGGGGAAAAGTGCCTGACGCAGCTTGAGGCAAGTAATCTAACGGCCTTCCCGATTCTGCAGCACTGTTGATCCGGCGACCCCCACCGCTCTTCTGTGTTCGTACACCCGATAACAGATGACCATGACGGGGGTTCTACTGATATATGGAAAAACTAGGTTTGAAAAAGTGCCATGTGAGCCAATCATGTTCCTATGGTGGTGGTGGCTGAGGCGATGTACCTTACGATTTGTTAGTCATATCAGCTATGCGCTTGCACCAGCTCGCTCAAAGCCATGTCACGCTCTTCAGCCAATAGTCTCTAGTAATACGTTTGATATCTGTTCTTTGTGTGTAATAACATACCACCAGATCCTCGATGAGAACAAGTTCTGGGACCATGCCATTCCAAATGCGTTTCATGGGGCGATGTGAACGCCTCGAGCGCTGGAGGTCATCTCAAGCCTGATATGGAGCCATACTTGCAATTAACCGTAGTTAGATACATCCAATGAGCAAGGCAGGCACCAATCTATCAATCAAATGACTGAGTAAGTGAGTAGGATTTGAGTATGGGGTCTGGCAACCCCGTTATCTACCCCTAACGAGCTTCCGCGCTCGCTTTTTGGATGGGGCGGACCCAAATCAACTTTGAAATCATCATACACACACATACACAAGGAAATTGGATCTAGTTCAGAAATACTACAGCTTCAAATCTTTAAAACTCATGAACAAATGTAAGATTACAACCCACTAACTAATATGAAAACCACTTTTTGGCGTGATCAAGCAAATTAGGAAGAGGTCATGACCTGCCAGACACGGATGACGGAGTCAGTGTAACCAGCGAACAAGTTCTGACCGTCAGCGGACCAAGCAAGGGAGATAGCCTCTGGGTCTCTAGCCTTACCGGAGGTGGCGAACTCTGGCTTGAGCTCGTCAACAACAGCACGCTCCTGCAAGTTGAAGACCTTGATGGAGGAAGCGGTAGCGGCAGTCAACCAGTATCTGTTTGGAGAGAAGGCCAAAGCATGGACCTCGTCACCAGCTGGGAGAGTGTAAAGAACGCTCTGGTCGTTCAAGTCCCAAAGGATGATCTGACCGTCCTTACCGGCAGAGGCAACCAAAGTTCCATCTGGGGAGATGGTGATGGTGGAAACGTAACCATCGTGACCAATGTAGTCACCGGTAACGGAGTAAGTGGACAAGTCCCAGGACTGTTGTAACTGTTAGTATAACTCATTCAAAAAATGGTATTGGAAGCCATGAATATGATTGAAGAAAGAGTTGCAAATTTTCCAAATGTGTGGTGTGTTGATCAGAGATCTTGGTGATTAGTATGTCTCATTCGAAGCTGGCAAGCGACGTCCGAAGTAGCAAATATGATAGCATCATATCAAGCAGGTACACATTCAATGCACACTCTTTCAAACCTTCATATCCTGGTTCCAATTAGTAAACCCAATGCGGGGCAAAAATATAACTTACCTTGACCAACTTATCCCAACCAGCAGAGATGACGGTTGGGGTGTTGTCTGGGGAGAATCTGACAGAAGAGACCCAGTCGGTGTGACCGGTCAAAGTCTTCATACAGGTACCAATGGTGTTCCAGACCTTAACGGTCTTGTCTCTGGAAGCGGAAACAATCTGTCTGGAGTTCTTGGCAATAGAGACGGAGAGAACATCACCATCGTGACCAACGAATCTCTGGGAGGTCTCACCGGTCTCCAAGTTCCACAATCTCAAAGTCTTATCCCAAGAAGCGGACAAAGCGAACATACCGTCGGAGGAGATGACAGCATCCTGGACGATGTGGGAATGACCCTTAAGGGACTTCTGTGGGACACCGTAGGACTGGTCGTCACGGGTCAACTTCCATGTGATCAAGGTCTTGTCACGGGAGGCAGACAAGAGCAAGTCTGGCTTAGCTGGGGTGGTGGCCAAAGCAGTGACCCAACCGTTGTGGCCCTCAAGGGAACCTCTCAAAACCAAAACTTCCTTTCCAGACATTTTGTTGTGTATATGTGGTTGGGAAGTTAAACGCGTGCGTGTTGGTGAAGTAGTTGTTGATGGAAGTTTTCTTTGTCAATCCTCCCTCTGCGAGCCCTCTGCCCTCGGGCTGGAAAATTTAGCGGTACGGGCCGCACGATGAGGAGTCGGTTTGTTAGGTACCAGAGTTACTGAGGGGGATGTATGCGCGCTCAGTACTTTTCAGCACGCCTTCGCTCTAGCGTGACTGTGACTTTCGCGAAACCTCGACACCAAGGCAAAGTTGGAAGAGTCGCCAGTTTCCGCGAATTTTTGGAGCTCAATCGCTGACATAATCTGCTTATGTCAGAAATTATGTCATCTCAGCACGTGACAGCTGGGGTTGCGAGTGTTTTGGAGGTGGAAGATTGGAGGTTGTGGAGCGTGTTATCTCTTACAATTTGTCTTCATTTACTCACACTAGCACCCTATTCACGCAAAATCAGAGATGAGTGAAGATACCAAGCCGAATCCAGAACACCAGGATCCGTTTATTGCCGAGAGATTGGAGGAATTGCACAACATCGACTCTGTAAGTTGACCTGACGTTGTACAGCTTCTTGTTATCAACATACTAACCCAATTGATTACCAGAAACTGGTATCGATATTGAACTATTCTTCATCGGCTTTAGCAAATCTCACAGTACTTAAGAAGAATGCTTCTAACGAGGAGCAAGTGGAACTGATAAAGAAGGACTTCGAAACTGATGTTGAATCCTTCTACAAAGAGCTCGAGTACGCATCAATACACCTGAAAAAGGAGATCAAGACATTAGACGCTCGAATGGGGAAGACCGATGCCAATGGAATTACGATGCTACCTATCAACATCAACAAGAAGGCAACATGGGCTGGACGTGAAAAGTTAAGGGATGAATTGGAAACAATTGAGAACTTACTCAACAACTCTGAGAAGAAGGAAGAGGGGACAGTATGAACAAGACCTCTCCTTTTACACTAATGTTAATGAACGATGATTACGATGCCAGACAAACTTCAGCAAGCTATGTAAAATATTTGTTATGAACTATGAACATTGGAAAATATGCAAAAAGACAAGAAGTGAATTGATCAAGTGTTGTTCGAATCATCTGTGGATGGTGAAGAACATGTCTTCCTTTTTGCTTGTGAAGCCAAGGTACAAACCATACAGCATGAAAATCGTGATACCCACTTTACGAGCAATTTTGGTCCAGCTTCTTATAGGACCACTTCTTCCAAACCAAACAGGTGGGACCATTGCAGTTTGTGCGACTTTCAACTCAAAGTTTGTAGTTGGAGGATATTTGGCCTCAAGCACTGGTTCGATCCAGAATGGTTGCTTCATAGTGGCACGAGCATGACTGAATGCCTTGAATGAGTAGATACCGTGATAGTTTCCAAATCCTGATTGACCGATACCGCCAAATGGCATGGATCCATCACCAACGTGCATCATGCATTCGTTGACGAGGAATGCACCTGATCTGATGCGTGTCTTGATAAAGTCAGCCTCCTTGTTGTCATTCGTGAATGCATATAAGGCCAATGGGGTATCATGGTTGACAACAACCTCTGTAACGGCTTCGGATAAATCATCGTATGGAATGATTGGTAAGACCGGGCCAAAAATCTCATCCTTCATGAGTGAATCGTCAAACGTGACATCCTTAACGATCGTTGGTTGCACGAATCTCTCTTCAACGTCATATGCACCACCATAGATCAATTCACCTTTGGTAGCAGCAACGAGGTCTGACACTCTCTTGGTGTTTCTTTGATTCACAATCTTGGAATAAGTCTCTGGTGTGACATCACCATAGAAGTGTTTTGTCCATTTCAACAAGTATCCAACAAATTCATCATAGATCTCCCTCTCCACAAGTGCATAATCCACAGTGACACAAATCTGTCCAGCGTTTGTGAATTTGACATAAACGATTCTCTTGGCGGCAAGATCCAAGTTCTTACACTTCTTAGTGATGAATGCTGGACTCTTTCCTCCCAATTCCAAGATACATGGGGTCAATGTCTCTGCACATTTCTTAGCAATGATCTTGCCAACGTTACCAGAACCCGTGTAGATGACCTTATCAAACTTCTGCTCCAATAGCACTGTCGTTTCTTCAACACCGCCATCAATACATTGGATCAATTCGTTATCAATGGCATCTCTGATGATTTCTGTCATGGTGGCTGATGTATGTGGGACTTGTTCCGATTGCTTCATCACAACGTTGTTTCCAGCGGCAACTGCGCCAATGACCGCTTGGAGTGTCAGCAAGACAGGAAAGTTGTAGGCACCGATGACCAACACCGTACCCAATGGTGTGTATTCGATCTTGGTCTTACTGAACTTGAACATCAATGGTATTCCCTTTGGTTTCTCACCTTTGACCCATTCACGCAGGTTTGCCATGATGTTGAGAAGATCACTGTAGATTGGAGAGAGTTCCAAGATGTGGATATCAGCCTCTGGCTTGTTCAAATCCTTCTTGATGGCCTTGATGAGGAGGTCCTCATTGTCCTTGAGGCAGTAGTAGATTTTGCGGAGAGAGTCAAGACGGACCTCCACATTATCGAACTTGCGAGTGTGGAAGGCGGTGCGGAGCTTGTTGACCCTAGTAGGGATCTCTTCGAGCGGGGTATATTCAAGTGACATGTTTCTGTGATGATTGATAAAGTGAGATGTGTCCGAAGTGTACCAGCTTGTGTGACGCTGAAGCTAATCTTGGAGGGAAGACGCTCATATATAGCGGGAAGTTGAAGGTGTTTCCCTGATCCCATAGCCCCCTAGCCCGGCCGAAGCAACCAACTTCGCACGCTCCGCTACCGCGATCAACCCGCGGCCATCCACTTCTCCCCGCCCCCGCATAGAGTGAAGATGACTTGTGTGACATGGTCGTGTTACTAATGAAGGAGGCTTACTACTACAGACAAGTTTTCAAGATAGGATAGGCACGAAGTGGTGCAACCCGTGTATGGAAAAAAAAACGACAACGACCAAGAAGGCAGACTCAGATCTCTCAATCGAAGTGAGATGAGCATCGAGAATGCGGGGGAAGGGGTAGATGAGTGTAAATTGACATGGCGTAGTAGAGACGTAGCCTTGATGCAGCAACAAAATTTAACTTAACAACAACAATAAAACAATAGTGAAAGACCGAATAGTAACCGAATGACAAATGAACTGAATGGAAAGAGGTGTAAAACAAGTAAGCGAATGCGTGACATTTGGTATCGTGAGAGACATGAAGAAAGATGAGCTGGGAGGAAAGCCCAGCAAAGTGTATACGTTTGTAGCAGATGGATGTATCAAGACGGTTTGCCTCTAGGTGTGTGATACAAGAGAAGACGGATCAAGTACACACGAGGGGTACTTGCCGCCCAGTGGTGAGCTACTTAGAACTTGAGCAAAGTCTTGTCCATCTCCGGGGATCCGTAGGATGGGATGGTGTTCTCGAGAGAGCTTCTCACGTTCAGAGCAACGGTAGCGACAATCTCGTTGTCAGAGTCCAAGATGTATCCGTTGTCGGTGTTGTCTGGGAAGACGGTGGAGGAGTTCTGGTAGAGCGGGCTCTTAATGAACTCGTTGTAACCCTCGGTGGTGGTGAGCTCGACTGGAGTGGTGTTCAACTTGAGTGTTGGCTGCATTGTGATGTTCTGTGTGTGTGTGTGTGTGTGTTTGTGTGTGTGTGTGTGTGTGTGTGTTTGTTGTAGAATAGAGGGAAGGAAGAGAGAGGGCAGGGAGAAGGCCTTTTATAGTTGCGTTGCCACAAAATCTGCGACGCCGGCAAGTCCGAGTCCAACTGCGAGGTGCAGCTGAGTGACGGAATCTTATCTGCCGTGTGGGCCGTACCAGATCATTTTTTTTCAATTAGCTGCAGCGGGCGGGACCTTCTGGCTGAGCAAGCAACTGGAGCTGGGTGGCCACTCTAGGCCCTACTGTCCAGCAACACCCTTGTAGAAGGTCTGAAACCCTTCGTACACCTACTAGAGAGCCCAAGACAAACTACTTGGAAGAGCCAGACCTTCCGGTTGCGAGAGTGGAAACCGCTCGCGGGCGGAGAATCGGGGCCCGTCCGGCAGCCCTTCTGGAAGATTCTGCTGACAGACATCTGGTCACCGCCATGACACATGAAAGGGGGGCCCGCACCGCCACACCCACAGGGCCTGACTAATTCACACACCGGCTACGTAACTGCGTATACTGGACAGAGTGTACGACCACTGCGTAACGCCTATCACAGAGTGCCCTATCAGAGCGTGCTGTAGTAGGCACCGTTGAGGAGGAGTTCGCACAGGCAGGTGGCGAAGGGCAGATAGCGACGCACAGGAGCTGACAAACACGACACCACTAGCACCACAAGACAACCACTCGCACCACCTGCCGCATCACCGGTGTCATCGTTCCAGGAGATGGCACGTTCAACGAAACCCCTCCAAGGCACCCAACCAGTGACGACGCTCCACCCGGCTACAGACTACACCCATCAGGCTCCCATAGTTCAGGTCCTCCTATTGATGCCTGGTGCTGCCGGCTCCCCCGCAAAAATTCTCACCCAGGCCGATCGCCATTCAACTGTGCCCGTCAGCCCGGCGATCGATCTCTGGCACCTTCTCGCTAGACAGGGATTGTGCGCCAAAGAAGTTTCTGGAAGTCCAGTTCTCTTTGTCTTGTGAATTGGTACCTTAGAGCGTAGTGTATGGTGGCTAGTATGTGAATTGTACAGCCTTCCTTTTGGGAACCCTTGTTCGTTGAGCTGGTAACACACAAGCCCAACCACAGGGGCATCTTTTGAGCTCTTGAGCCTCAAACCGTCCAGGCTTCGTGGGCTCTCTGTGTGGTTCGAACCAGTTTTCCAACAAGGATCACGTGACTTTGCTGAAAACGCGTGAACGCCACGCCAAAACGCCAAAATACAGGCCACAACAACAATCATCATCGTTCCTTGCGCAATCACGCAGCATTGAGTCCCTAAATTAATGCGACGTTGGGAGCTGCTCAAAAGTGGCCAGCGAATCGAGGTAGAGGTCTGAGGCAGAGGCTCTGATGGCATTCATCTTTCCCAACAATGGTTGGAGAGACCATGAGCCTCCAGCTACCAACATTAAACAAGAAGAAAGCGAATCGGAAATCATATCTGTACATTCAACAGAAGATGAAGAAATCGAATTGGAAGAAGAGTTGGAAATCATACCTTTGGATTCACCTGAAGAAGTTGACAATGCTCAAGTGAAAGTTGAAGACAATAAGAGTGATGAGATGCCAATTCCTCAGGTGAAGCCAGAACAACCCGAAGAAGAACCACAACTACCTGCCCTAAAAGCCGAAGAAGAGCCGAGAATCCCAGATGAAGAGTTACATCAAAATAGGGTCCTACCACCCACTGATCCCTTCTTTGATGGCTTTGAAACAGCTGTGCTTGACGAAGGAGCGCATAAGCTCTGTGATGACTTATCCCAAGTCAGAGATACGCGAAGTTACGTCCTTCAAAAGTTTCAGGAGTCAAAGGAATCTCACAAATATGAAGAACTTCCAAACGGCAAAGAGTATACAAGCTACGACGTGGTACCTGAAAACTTACCCAAATCTGCTCGCTTTGTGAAATTGGAGGATGTATCCCTTGACGTGGAGAAGTTAAAACGTCAGCTTGGGACATCCACAATGAAATCAATCACATATGAAGGTTGTATTTATTGCAATCGATCAGTCAACACAATCAGCAATGGAGAGGGTCATAGAGAAACATGCCCATCTTACAACGAAGAAGATGATAATAGCTACCCTGATTGGGGGTCTCACAGATACAAACAGAGAAGGAAGTACATAAAATACAGAGAACTACAGATGAGATCACACATTCAGTCAGATTATCTGTTCAAGATCAGAGTCCCTTTCTTCTATTATGATTCAAACAATGATCTCAGAAGCTTCTCGGTGCTCATGTTCAGTCCTTTGGCAGAGTACGTCTTGGGATTGAAAGAACTCCGTCTCTCTCCTGGTGGACTTTACAGATTGGTGCATCCAAAGAGATCTGAAGGAGAAGCGGGTCGACAGAGAGCAGCAAACTACTTCAGTTGGTTAAGTACAAGGTTAGCCAGATCGAAGCTCTCACTGTCGTTGAGTTGTGGGGGATCATATGACAGGATGTTCTTTGGAGATCCAACAACAGCAGACGGGAACGGTGATGACGTCGTCTTTACAAGTGTCTCATTCACAGCGATGAAAGTTGAGAGGCTCTTCACAGCATATGCGACTCCGGAGGACATTTCATACTTCTTGCCGGAGCATTGACCTTAATATACATCAATGCATCTTGGTAAGGCAATGCTTCCAAGAATCCAAGTTACGAGTCCTAAATTGTCAACTGAAAGAAGTGTAGACCCCGGGCACGCGCATGTGCCTCTGGTGGAGTGGCCCGCCACCAAAAATCGGCCCAAGGCCCAACCGCCCACCGGCGCCAACCCAAACACAGCACCCCACATGACTTTCGAATAAATTGGGCACCTGATCCTTTTCTCCACCACATCCAACAAACACCAAAGACTATCCACCGCTCAAAACACGGAGTGGATATTACAAAAGAGACGATTCAACCCCAAAATTCACAATAATGGGTATCCCAATGACACAAGTGGTACGGTCCATCCCTGCTCTCGACAAGGCCTCACAGTTCCTTGGACCAATTCTCAAGAGCTGGAACTACACAGAAAAGCCACTCATTGTTTCCTTATCAGGACCCCAAGGATCGGGAAAATCATTCTTGTCAGCTCATCTCGTTGACTATTTCGCTACAGAGTTCCCATCGCTTAAGTCAATTGCAATCTCCACAGATGATCTGTACTTGACGCATGCGGACCAAACAAAGCTCAAGAATGACCACCCAAACAATCCATTGCTTAAGGGACGTGGGTTACCGGGAACACATGACGTTGATCTAGGATATAAGATCATGGCTGATTTGGATAACAGGAAAGTTGGGTTCCAAATACCACGATATGATAAGAGTGCCTTCTCAGGTGAAGGAGATAGAGCTCCAAGGGATGAATGGGTCACTGTCACAGAACCCTTTGACATTGTGATATTGGAAGGCTGGTTCAATGGATTCACACCATTTGAAGACGATACGGCTATCTTGGAAGCCCGTCAGAACAATGAATTGCTGCAAAAGTATGACCCTGAGCTGCTGTTTGAGATCAACTCCAACTTAGATGATTACATCAAGATCTGGGATTTTGTTGATGTGGACATGTTCTACGATACCGATGACATTCACAACATCTACGACTGGAGAACAGAGCAAGAACATGGATTGATCAAACTGAAGGGCACTGGAATGACTGATGAGCAAGTGAGAGAATTCGTTGAGAGATATATGGTGGTGTACGAGTTGTACTATCGTGACTTCACCAGATTAGGTATCAAATCAACCCCATCGGGAAAGCACATGAGGTTGAAAATCAGCAATACCAGAGACATTGAAGCAGTTGAAGTGTTTTAAGCAAAATATATTATGGGTGTGGTCACAAGTCTTCTGGAGAGATCTCATCAGATACCAAACTAATGAATGTATCCTTGCTTTTATCCAATTCGTGATCTATCAACATCTTACGGGCTTGCTTCCTGCTTGTGAACCTCTTGTCATAAGCTGATGTTTTTGATGATCTTGTGTTCGTAGCTCTATATGAGCGAGACTGTTGGCGTGTAGGTGTTGTTGGTTCTTGTTCAGGGGCTGGTGACGATCTGATGTCAGAACTTGTGGTTGGAGTTATGAGGGATCTCTTCTTGGGTCCCAGGATGAGAGATGCCTTTAAGCCTGTTAATTCAACTTTGATATCTTCTTGATCTCTGACCATCTTCTTCATCTTGTTGGTGAAGTCAATCTGTAAGTTCGTGATGTCTTCGAGCCTCCTGTTACACTTGGTCAACGTCTCGTTGAGCAATTCTTCTGGAGGTACTGGTGTGTTCCTAGAATCTCTTCCTTTCTTTTTGGGCGGGTTCGTTATCGTTGACTCAATATGCTTCAAGAACGTTTGGAGATTGTCATCCTGCTTTGTGTAGTCCTTGCGATAATTGGTCTTGAATGTCTTCAACTCCTTCGACAAGGCACTCAACAGCATCTTAATCTCATTAATCAGGTTCGCTTGGTGATCCGCTGAAGCGTTGTCCCTGCCCCGTGTTTGAGCTGAAGCAATTGAGTCAGTTTTCTCTTTGATATGCTTCAATGCATTCTTCAACACAGTGAGGTCACTGTTCACTTTACTCGTTGACAACAACTTCTCCTCAGCGTTTTTGATGATTGTGATTGCATCCCTTAATTCAGCACTTGTGAGTTTGAGCTCTTCACTGTTGCACAAAAGCTCACCAGCCAAACCATTGGACTTATCCCTCAAGTCTATCGACTCCAATTCAAGGATTCCCGCCCATTTGACCAACTCTTGTTCAGTAGTAAGGCCCTCATTTTCGTGCTGCTCTTCTTCTTGGCTATCAAAGTCGGTTGGATCATCATCATTCAATCCTTGGTCTTCTCGACTTGCCGCAGGAATGAGTCTGACAACCGCACTGCTTGTCCTCTTAGAGCTCATAGCGGGTTTGTCTGGAGGACGTTCACTCGGGACGGACGTTGATGTTGGTTTGTCTGAACTCCCTGAAGCGGTCGTTCTAGATGAGGCTTTAGCAGTAGCAGGCGTCTGACGAGCTCTCTTGTTTCTGGATGAGGTGGATGATGAGGCCGCTGGAGCTCTCTTCCTGCTGTTTGCTGGTACATCTGGTAATATGGGGCCACGCGTATCTGGAGTTGATGTTCCAAGGATGGAGAGAACAGAATCTCCCCCGTGGTACACTTTACCAGGGAGGTCGTAGGTGATCTGTGAGGGCACAGGTGTAATCCGAGGATGATGAGACGGCATTTCTTAGTCAACCGCCCTGTGTGAACTTCTCAGATCTGGTGTAACAAGTTGGGTAGTGAAGCTTGTGTGCTGATTGTGTTGACGATGGTGATGATGCGGGGTGTGGGGAGTCCTCGCCCTTTTATACATGGAAAATTAGCCGCCGACACTAGAAGGGCCCGACACAATACAACAGGGAGTATGAAAGAATTACTGTATATTTGAGGCATCCAGGCCTTGTCATTCTTCATCAATGCTCATTTTAGAAAGCTCCGTGTATGTCATTGGTAACTTTCCTTTTACAGGAGATCTCTGAACAGATACCTGGTGGGCGGCTGCATCTGGAACATCATCAAACCAAGGGTGACTGATAGCCTGATGAATATCGCCTCTGGACTGTGGATCAACTTTGAGAAGTTTTGAGATCAAATCCAATGCCAGATCGTCAATCTCATCAAAATATGGAGAGTAGAAGGCGTACTTCCCTTGCAAGATCTGCTCACGCATGGCTGGCGGACCCAACTCATCACTGAAAGGCGGGAATCCCACAAGACAAACGTATAAAAGAACACCTGCACTCCAAAGATCCACGTTCTTCGAGTACATTCTCGTGGACTTGAGAACCTCAGGTGCCACGTAAGCCGGTGTTCCACACAGCGTATTGGTGAATTCATGCTCACCAATGAACTTTGCCAATCCAAAGTCTGCAATCTTGACCTGTACATGAATCTCATCCTCATCCCAAGGCCCTGTTTGTACCTGATCGGGATTTTCCCTCCTTGTGATGTTCAGCAGGATATTCTCAGGCTTGATGTCTCTGTGGAAAATGTCTCTTTCATGGAGGTATTTTAGACCCTGTAGCATCTGCTTGAAGATGGCCTTTGTCTCATTCTCTCTCAAATGCTGCTTTTGAACGATTCGTGTAAACAGTTCTCCATCTCTGACCTTCTCCAAGACCAGATAAGTAGTGACAGTGAATCTATTGATGGGCTCAATGAACCTGTCGATCAGCCCTACAATGTTTGGGTGTCTGATTTCAAGAAGCACACCAAGCTCCTGATTGAACTGTTTCTGGCCCTTGATGTCGTCGTTTCTCTGCGGCTTGAAGACCTTCACTGCAACACTTTTACCGGTCTTCTTTTCGAATGCCTCATTCACCGTGGCGTAGTGACCAGATCCCAAGACCTTCCCCATTGAGTACACCGAGGCAAATGACGCTGGCGGACTGTCCTTCTTGGCCATCCCAACCGGACGATTCTCCTTCTCCTCGTCATCGTCATGGAGATTGCGTACGTACCTGAACACGTAACTTCCACTCTTTGCAAATGTGATCTTGTCACCATCCTTCAAGATTTGATTGCGGTCAGTGACCTTGACACTATTGACGAATGTACCATTTGAGCTCAGGTCTTTGATATGAAGATACACCTGGCCAGTGGCAGAGTTGGGAACAGGTATCAGCTCACAATGTTTTGAGGAGATTTCCGTCTTAGGTAGAACGACATCGCATTTGCGACTGCGTCCTATGATGAATGACTCTTGGAGGGGTATCACGATGTGGCTTTCACCAGATATCAGGGAGAACAGCTTTGCAAGGGGTTCCGAGGTGCTCTCCAATATTGTGTGCGACTTCTTAAATGCCTGGAAACCTTCATCTGAAAGCTCACGATTCTGAGATTGGGCGTTAGTACCAAGCACTTTGTGAGTGGAGGATATCTCTTTATCCTCCCCTATGTTGCTCAATGCCAATGACTTACTCGCTTATTGATGCTTCCATTCAGGGACATTGCTGTGGCGATTTGAAGTGTGTGTTGTAGTGGTCGGGTAGTCAAACAAAGGTAGACTTAGGGGGTGGCAAGAATGTTTGTTTTGATTTTCCATGTCCCCTGGAAGCGACCGACCGTACGCGTTACCGTGGTGTCAGTTTTGCGAGTTTCACGCGTCGTACTGTGTCATCGGGAAGGCACGTGACTATGGAGAACTGCAGCTTTCAGCAATACGCTTGGAATATGTGGCTGGTATCGTATAAAGATAGATGCTGATGCAATAAATATGTATATAGGTTAGTTTTAAATGACTTAGATGTTCAACTCGGTCTCTCCAATGATAGCCATGGCCTTCTCGTCTCCAACGGCAATCTCTGGGTTGTCAAGAGCCTCTGCAACACAAACCCAAGGATCTCTTGATCCACCCCACTTCAAGACACTGTTCTTAAACTTGTCACCACTCTCTCGGCTCATTGGGTCTTCAGCAAAGAGATGGTCCCATACCTTGGATGCAATGGCTCGATCAAGTAAATATGAGTAGTAAGACGCACCATACCCGAACAAATGTCCAAATTTGGCCTGCCAGTTTGAATCGGTATCAGAAAACACTCTCAATCTTGCCTCAAGTCCATGGTAAAGGGTTGTTGAATCAAGATTTGCCACGTTAATATCACTGTGGAGCATTTGGTCTAAAAGGGCCATCTTGATCTGTGAATATGATTCTGTGTGTCTGAGGAATTGGCTCTCCTCTCTAAACTTGGTGAGCAGTGACATTGGGATCGGTTCATCAGTGAGGTAGTGACGTGCAAATGTACGAATGACACGAGCGTCTTTGGCAAAGTGCTCCATCAAAATAGATGGAAGCTCAACAAAGTCCGTGGCACAACGTGTACCACTGGTATTATGAAGTGCAGTACGACCAAGCATCGAATGCATTGCGTGACCAACTTCATGGAAGATGGTCTCAACTTCATTCAACGTGAGCAAACACTTGCCAACACCACTGTGACGCTCAAAGTTACAGACAAGGGAAATGACTGGAAGTTGGAACCTCTCGTTTGTCACTGGCGAAACTCCTGTTTGGATAACTTTGAGATCCTCTGGTGATTCATCTGAATAGATCTGACGGGAGCAACAAACTGTAAAGTGGGCTGGGTTTGGAGTCTTTCCTGAACGTTGGAAAAGATCACAGTAGACAACACCGATGAGACCTTCAGTGTCGGAGATGACGTCCAGACGACGAACATCCTTCGACCATGTCTCTCCAGGTATTAAACCCTTTGGAACAAGTTTGATTCCGTAGATCTTGGTGAAGAGATTTGAGAGACCCTGCATGACAGACCCAAGAGAGAAGTATGAAGAGAGTTGCTCGTTGTTGGTAGACCGTTGAGATGAGGTGTACACTGTAGAGAAATAATCACGATCCCATGGCTTCAAAAACTCTGCCACTTCGTCATCACTCAAGACCCGGTTCTCTTGACCCAACTGCTTCTGCTTGATCTCAGCTAATGATCTGAGCTCTTGGATGGAGTGCTTCTTTGTTTCCTGTGCAAGCTTGTTTAAGAAGTTCAAAACGTGCTCTGGCTTCTTGGCCATCTTGTCATCAAGTTGATAAGCGGCAAATGTCTCCTTTCCCAGTAGTCTGGCCAACATCCAACGGTACTGTAGCATGACTTCCAGCTTTTGAACTTGTGTCTGAGATGTTGAATGTAGACCGATCCATACTTTCTTTCTCACAGCTTCGCTCGGGGATGATCTGAGGACAGCATGGGCTAGGTAACCTTGGGATGGGATCTTGTAGTGTGAGCGGGTGAAGTCCATTGACAACTGCGAAAGAAGTCTTCGATCAAGGCCTTTCAACTCTGCAGCTGGGATGGTGATATACTCTGACGCAGGTTCTGAGACACCATTTGTGAAAATGGTTCCATATTGGGCAATATGCTGTGAGATATCGATAAAGTCCTGACGCTTTTCCTCTTCCATATCAATTCCTGACTTGATGAAGTCAGCCAACAAGATGTTTCCAACTTGGATTTCTTCTTCTGTCAGTGTTCCTCTGATTTTTGGATCAGTGAGCATGGTGTTTAGGTTGTGGTATAGCTCAGGTGTGGTGTTCAAGACGTTCATAAATTCAAACATCTCTTCGTGACACTCTTGAGCTGCATTGATGAAGGCCCGCGATGGATGTGTGACACGGATAAACTCCGCCAGATCAATGACACGACAGAGAATATCACTCAAACGGTCAAGTGTCACGATGTACTTCTTCAAGGACTCCTCACTCTGTGGCTGTATGAGTTCATTCACGATCTCCTGTGCCTTGGTCAGAGAGTCTCGGGAGAATTTCCGTAGACCTGAGGGCGACGTCAAGTACGGATTCTGAAACAGGCCAGTTTCCGGTTTTTCAATCCCTAGCATCGCCCACGGGGCAGAGGACTTTGATGAGTTGAAGTTGTGCCAGAAGAGGTCATCGTCGAAGACCTTGCGGATGGTTTCATTCGAATAATCAACGGGATCTTCTGTGTGTGGGGGCGGCTGGATGGTGGTTTTAATGGAATCCTGTGCAGCGCTGTGTTGCCAGCGGGTAGCCCCGATTTGGAGCTGCCGCAGCACTGATCGAGTATTACGGAACACTCCAGCTCGTAGACTCATCATTTGGATGTGTAGGAGTGGTTTTAGAAGAATACTCAACTTGGGATATTCCTCGAGGATGATGATTCGGCGCCGCCTCGAACAAGTTTCCGCGTGAGTTGGGAAAATTGCTTAGTCAGGAAGTCACGTGTTACTATTGTCAAGCTGCTGCTGATGATGTTGTGCTACACAATTACAAGGTGTACCGGTGAAAACTGTGACTATAACGGCTATTTACAGTACTTTCCCTTTAGTCCACCTTCTTCCCGATCTGCACAATGA
The DNA here is from genome assembly GCA_030563305.1 of Petasospora maesae. Taxonomy (NCBI): domain Eukaryota; kingdom Fungi; phylum Ascomycota; class Saccharomycetes; order Phaffomycetales; family Wickerhamomycetaceae; genus Petasospora; species Petasospora maesae. The sequence goes on from JAKUBT010000056.1 coordinate 53,777, forward strand.
ATTCCAGCGCGTTTTCTTCTGCCGAGTCCACCATGTGTTTGATCTTTTCGGTATCATCTTCAGAAGCCTGTGCAGCTGACTGCTCTTCGATCATCTTTGCAACCTTCTTCAACTCTTCTTCAGCCTGAATTACAAGATCATCGAACCCTGAACCTTTCGCTCTTAGTCTTGCCTCTCTTAGCAATGTTCTTGCGCCAAGTGGGTCTCCGGTATGCAGTTTGACAACACCTAATCCATATGTTGAAAGGGCAATTGATTCCTCCAGTCTTCCATCACGGCGCAAGTTGGCAGGAAGTTTCTTTGAGAACTCCAAGACAGACTCATAACATCTCACAGCCATGTTCATGCTAAGTTCTTTTCCAGCGATGTCGGCCTTTATCTCAGCTTCTGGAACATTACCTTCTTTGTTTCCCTTAACAATCTTGTTCTCAATGGCCTCTGCGTTCAAGTATAAGATGGATCCCAAATTCGTCTGTGACATCAAGATCTCACCAGGATGACAGTCGGCATTGAGCATCCACTCTGTAGTTGCAGTCTTGGCACGAGCTGCAGTGGCAATGTCACCTGTTGCAAGACAAATTGCAACATAGATATCACGAGCATTGAACAACTCATCGGCAAATGGTTGCCATGCCTCTCTGTTATGCTCCAACACCACTTTGCCTTCACCGTTCTCCCCAGACTGTTGAACATTATCCACTGTCAGCAGTTGTGGATCTTTTTCGAGACCCACTGTTTCAATAGTGTCGTCAAGCTGTCTTGGATGATCTCTGGAGATCAACTGAGCAGCGACAGAGCTTCTCTTGGCCACTTCCTCCTGCGCAACAAGTAAATGTGTCAACATGAGCATCTTGCACATATGAGGGTCATCACTCTTGAGTTCCACAAGTTTGATAACAACTCTCAAATCCTTCTGAATCATGTGTGGCCTGAGACTCTCAGGAACAGCACCGGGTGTTGTCAAGGCATGCAAGTAGCCCGCAGAGATCTCAGAGTACAAGGTCAGAGCATCTAAGCCCATACCGAGCCTTTCATACATTTCTGCAATCTTGAGCTGAATACCCGTGTACTCATCACTCAGTGAGTCCAATCCCTCCTTCTTGGCCTGTTCAAGGGCCTCGATGTAGTGCTCCATGGCCTTGGTGTAGTCCTTGCCGCCACGGTCGGACTCTGCCCAGAGGCCCTTTCTGAGGATCTTCGCCACGTTGGATGTGAATGTGTGATGTGGCCAGTAGAAGTACCACATTCCTGTGGATATCACACCCAGTCCTCCAATAAGTGTGAGAAGGATCTTGGTCCAGTTACGACGAGGCGCATAGTACTGTTGCTGATACTGCTGTTGCTTGCGAGGGGCCCGAAGAAGATGTGGTGAAAAATGGAGGTTCCTTGAGGCGGCGAGAGGGGGTCTTGGTGCCCTAGAAGCTGCAATTCGTGTGAGTCGAAGCATTGTGGATTCTCCTCTCTGAAGCGCTGTGTTTTGTGTTGGTGTTTGCTGTTCGTTGTAGTGAATTGTTCTGTAGTTTCTTTGTTCGTTGATGTTCCGTCGGTTTTGGCGGTGAAGTTCGATCGCGATGTTCGATGTCCCGGGTTCCTGGCCGGTGGATCTTCACCTCTCCCATCTTCCACGCTTTTCTTGGTATCGGCAGTGCTACATTGGTATTCAGGTATTCAGGAAGTGAAAGCTCTAGTCTATGCGTTATTAAGTTTATATACAAGTTTACTTCTGCTCTCTCTCGAACACTGGGAACTTCAAACCGTGCATGCCCTTGTATCCAGCAACTTCTGGGCTCTTCCAACCTTCCAAGACGCTCTTGTCAGTGATCTCATAAACCTCAATTCCCAAAGGTCTGCAACAGTCAATCATGTCCACACTGGTCTCCTCATCACCTTCACCCCAGTCCCAAGCGGAAAGATCACCACCTGGGCAAGCGGAAATAGCACACAAGATGTCAACTTCGGCAAAGAACTCAAAGTAGTCGCCCTTGACAGCTGGGCAGGTCTCCATGAAGTATCTTCCCTTGTCATCCAATCCAGTCACCTGGAAAATGTTAAGCACATCGTGCACGTCACTCTCGTTACCTCCGAATGGGATGATGGATCTGTACAAGTTAGAGTGACAGTGGAAATCGTTGTCCTCACCAGAGAGAAGGGTGTCCACGTATGGGTCACATCTAGTTCCCAACAAGTCGTGAATTCTGTCAATCTCCATTCGGTCTCTGATGGAGTCTCCTGTGACAGTCAACAAAGGTCTCAAGTATGGCAACTTAGACCAAAGACGATCGTACTTCTTAACGTGGGAACCCTGGAGCTGTCTGGTACGTGCAGCCCACATGTGCTCTCTAAAGTTATCAGCGTTCCAGACGTTGAAGTCACATACCTGTGGACCCTCTGGAGTGGTGATACGGACAAGGGAACCAGCCTTGACCTTCCATGCTCTTCCTGAACGGATTGGACAAATCTCAGAGTGGATGAGTTTACGTGGGGCAGATGATACCTTGTCGTAGAAATGGTGGTCCACGTCAAGGATGGATCCCTTGGTTGGGAGATATGCAGGTGTTGGGTTCTCCTTTGGCTTGTAGACTGGCTTGGACATTTTTTCTGTGGAGAAGTGGTTGATCTGAGGGTTGATGATCCAAGTGATGGTGATTCTAGTTACTCCAGATCAACTTCTCTTGGAGAAGAGGGGAATGTTGCGATATATGAGGGGCCGGCGAAGATCTCAAGTTCCATCGGTTTTACTATGCGGAGTTGGCTTCCCGCTCCGGCGCCATCGGAGTTCGCTTTCCTATTTCCTATTGTATGCGATGGCATCAACCATCAACAATCGTATCGCAGAACTCGAATACTGGCGATAGAGTGATAAAGGGTGGAACTCCTTCATATTCTGGCGGGTTCTGAGTGTTTCAGATTTCTGTCAAGGGCTTCCAGTGTTGTGTAACGCCGATGTCCCACTCACTCCACAACACGGCTGACAGTCCATTCTATAAACAACTAGTACTTTTTTCATGTGTCTAGGTTATAGCACTTGTAAGTCCTTAAGTGAACTTTCATTCTAAATATGCGGATGTTGATGGGTAGTAATACAAAAACGTCGTTATCTGAATCTAACAAGTCCCTCTTTCAACCTCCACGAAATCTCCTTGATCCTCTCCTCTGGTGGGAATTTGTCCCCATGTACCGTTCTAACAATCTTTCGTATCTTCTCGGAGGATAATGCCAAGTTTTCACCAATGACAACGTAGTCAAACAACATACAACATTTGTTGATTTCAGCTTCATTTTTGAAAAGTTCCGAGATCACACTGACACTTGAACTTCTTTCAATTGCCTCTTTCATACCAATGTCAACCACTTCTGCATCAAATCCTAAATCGAAAACAACCTCTTTTGTAGGGACAGGTGTCTCCATGTCATTGGACAACTGTGTCCATGAGGTACCATTCGATGGACCACCATTAGAATTGAGTGAGCTTGAGGAATATGTTGGAGTGTTCAAGAAGCTGCTGAATTGTGACACTGATTTGTAATATGCTTCACCAATGGCACCACCAGGATGACGTTCTCCAAACAACCTCTTACGTTCGTTATAATCTGAGATGTATAGCTCAGCCAATGCAATTGACACCGCGTCGGCCAATGTAAGACACAATGTGGTGGATATCGTTGGCGCATTGAGACCATAGATGGATTCTTCGGAGAAGTCAGATGGCAATTCTGCATATAGCAATGACTTAATCTGTGGATGTTGTGCCAATGTGGAGATCTTCTTATTCGTGAGCAAGACAATAGGTACCTCTGGTGAAATGTGTGGTAGGAGTTGTAACAACTCTGGAGACTTCCCCGAGGATGAAATGATGATCATACAATCATGGTTCTCCTTGTGTAAGATACCCAAATCTCCGTGCAATGCCTCTGAAGGGTGTAGTAATGCAGAATGGATGGCCAATGAGTTTAGAGTGGCAACGATTTTGGAACCAATCTTGTGAGATTTACCAATACCACACACGACAATTTTACCACTCCTCATGAGTGAGGAGTTGAGGATGTTTAAAGAGGTCCTTAGTTGGTCCTGTGAGAATTTCGAGTGTTGGAATTGGTTGACGAGGTGGTGGATTGCCCTGGTTTGGTTCTGGATGATGGATGTGAATGTCGAGAGCGAGCTGTGGAGATGTTCCTCGTGGTGGAGTGGGTCCGCGGAGGGCATTGTGTCCTTGCTTGCCAGTGATGTGTTCTGTGAAGAGTCCATTGAGCTTGGAGGAGAGAGTTGAGCGTCGGGAGCGAGAGGGTGTGTTTATAAGCCGGGGATTTAGACTTAAGTTGCCGTTGGGGGGAGTCTCGATTCCGGGGGGTGGCGATGACGTCTCTGTCTCACTGTTTCACGAGCAGGAGATTGCGGGCGGTGTTTGGCCAGTGAGTGTTGAGCGTGGTCTGTGTCCCTGGGAGAACTTGGTACCACTCTCTGTAACTATGTGAGTGGGTGTGCTGTGCTGGTGGCGGTGGCCGGGGTTTAGGTGAGCGCCGAGGACGATGGGTCGTTGTTTGTAGTGGTAGTCGTCGTTAGCAGTTCACAGTGGAGCTCGGGGAACGGGGACGGGGGCGGGTTTGCGCTCGGGCGATGGCGGGCGGTTGGTGGCGGTTTCCCTTTGTCTGGACGGGCCCTTTTGGCGGCTGTTGGTTGTTAGTGTTTTGATGGTTTGTTGATAGTTTGTTGATGGAAGTTGGAGGAAAGAGGCGAAGGCGAGAAGGGCGGGAATTGTGGCTAGTGTCCAGCTGTCCAGGAGGCGGTGGGCGTTGGCACCGGATCGGCGATGACGTGCTTCTTTGCTACTTCTGTGCACACCTCCCGGCACCCACTTTGCTGGTGCTGTTGGCCTGCTGTGTGTGTGGTTTACCTCCACTTTCTACGTGTTTGAAGTACCAGAAGGCCGTGATTCCAGGTCTAGATGTCTCGAGCGGCTCACAGATCTAGGTTTGCCCTGTTTGGCTTGGTACCTCCATCACCGTGTGTGGACCGCTTCGCTTAGAAACCCAATTCCGCAGCCTCACGTGTCTACCCCGCCATTTGCGCCCATGAGCTTGCACCCTGGTAACTCTGTGTCTACACCTTGATTAGCCATATCCAGCAACTAGAGATTATAACATTCATCGTATATTTCATTACCTAGTCGTCAATTTTGCCGTAATCGTTCCCCAATTTAGCACCCCCTCTCGACCCTAACTCCAAGGGATCCAATCACCCCCAGAACAGGTTCATCAAGAAGCACAAGCCTCCACCCCATGTCACTTGTTCCAATACCCATCTCAAAAAATCAGGCTTAACCCACCCCCATAGATTAGCACACATCACACCTGGTTCACTCTCATAACCTTTGCCGATTGTTTTGAAATGCTTTGCACCACATCTTTTGCTAAAATTCCACCATTTGGCCCTCTGGCACAATCCAACCCTGCTCAAGTGCTTCGTCATTGGTCCAGTGGGGCCCTCAATGTATTTCCATTCCCATGGTGACCATTTCTGCCTTGGATCCTCTGGAACGAGTTTATCATCACCCCAATGGCCCTTAAACGATAACCATCCAGTTCCATACTCCAATTCCCGAGAGTTATCACTCTTGCTCTCATTGTTCACAGCGGAGATGGTATATCCATCCCATGCATACCCCAAATAGTTTTGTGAAGGGTCCCATAGTGCACCACGATCAGTGAAATCACTCAAGATACCAAAGGGTAAATCATGTGGATGTTGCCCCGTGGAGGGGTAATTGGCATGTGTACCTCTAGCACTGAAAATCACTGGCTTCTTAAAATCAGCTTCACTCTTCTCCAATGCATCATAGAAATATGCACCACCACCTCCATGTGCACTCATCCATACAAATACTGGTTTCCCCTGATAAAATCTGGTCAATGAATGTTCCCAATCTCCAATGTGATTCCCATATGGACCATGTCCCATCACAAATGGACCCAAGTTGAAAGAGTAAAAATAGAACCAATAGGCATCAACCCATCCATTCCCCTTATCCACAACAACCAAAGTTGCAGGTGCTTGTTTGATCTCACCTGTTTGTAAATCAGGCTTATTGAACTTCCCCGTGAGCCAATCTGGGTCATCTTCAAATGCATCATCACTAGTCATGAACGTGTCATAATCATCAACGTTAGGATCCATAGCCACTTGGGTCAATTTATCCAATGTCAAATTCTGTAGGATGGTTGTGCCATTCCGTGATTGTAAATGGAAATGTGTTACAAAATCCTTGATGTCATAGGGCAAATAACCCTCCTCCGTGTATAGATTTACAACGGGGCAATGATCAAGCACGTATTGTGGGATTTCCCCCCTCTTCAACGTACGTTCAGAGTGTTGCAAAGGGAAGGACCTTATTGGCGGCAACACATGAGTTTGTAGCTTCTTATCGATGTATTCCATCACTTCAGGATCAGTAATGTCATATTGTGAGAATTGGTCTTGTGAGAGGTCAATTCCGGAGAGTGTTGGAAGTGCACCAGTTGTGCTGGGGAGCAGTGGCAATAGGAGAAGTGTCAACAGATGGAGCTTCATCCTTTGAGAAGTTGTGTAGTATGACCTCTTTGCTATCTTCCCTTTGTGAAATGATTGTCAAACAGCAAAGGAGTGCCTTTGAAGTCTATCGGTATAGTCGGAGTGGATAGATGCCTGGCAACAACACCAAAGTGGAGATGGAGGAGGCTCATGACCACGGGAACGAGCTCTGGCAATTTGACACATCCCGTTCGCGCTTCCCTGCTTTCCCGGTGGCTTTTCGGTCGTTTACAAGGTTATCACGTGACCGCTAATGTGCGCGTTTCTTTTCTTTTTGCCGTTCCAGCAGGCGATGGATGCTCATCTCCACGGCCACGGCATGTCAAGCGCGGGCACATGGCACATGGCTGAATGAGTTCGCCGATAAACAATTGACTACGCCAGCCTTGTTATAGTGTATGTGCAGCTGGTCGTGGTAATTAGTGTGTTGGTCAGTTATCTGTATAGCACATCACCGACAGTAAATTAGCAAGTATGTAGTCATCATCATCATATCAATCGTGGCAAGCAAGTGGAGTTTCCCCAAGGTTCCCAAGGTGGCGTGCTTCGCGTTAGCGGTTATGTTCTCATGTTCACCTGTTCGCTTAGCCATGGGCACATAAACGAGCAATCAGTACTCAGAGTAGCTCAAATCACTCTCCCTCGTGATGTGTTTCTGCAACCTAACAGTGAGCAAACCAGTGGCCTCATCGACAATGTTCCCGCTGTGGATCGCCTGCCGTGGGGGCGTTTGCGGGATGTAGTCATCGTTTCCCCTGGCAGAGACAATCTGTGAGAGTGGGTTCTTTGCATATGTATACGACGAGTTGTCAGGTGGTGATAATGAACGAGGCGAGGTAGATGTTGGGGACTTGCTCGATGCCTTGGAACGACGACGAGACTTGCGGTTCTGCTGTTGATGGTGTTGTCGTGTGCCCTCTGTGGAACGAGTACGCTTCCCGCTGAGATCATATCTGTCGTTTAAGAGATCCTGACGCGTGATCACTTTGATGTGTTTGGTCTGTAGCTCGGGCTTGGAACTAGGACATACCATCAATGAGGGCCTTTTGGATATCTTCTCCTCTTCAGTTGTGGATGCTTCGCTCTTTGTAGAATTTGAGGATACCGCGTTTGAGCTTGCGGTTGAACTTGAACTTGAGCTTGACCAGAATCCCCTGGCAGCGAAGGGCGAGAGAACAGGATGTGCAATGGTTCTGATGAACTTCCAAGTAGACGGCGTGAGGATCTTCCGCATAGTAGAGGCATTGGCGATTGCCGTTGTCGTTGTGGAGGTGCCGCCGTTGTTTCTGCTGGCTGCTGAATCGGACATGGCGATGAGCTTGTGCCAGACGAACGGGTGTGTGTGTGGGGAGGGACCAATGCGATCAGTATGCGAGTGGGCGAGGGTGGCAGAGTGCACAGGGGTATATGGATGCTTCTGTGCCAGTTAAGTAGACTTTCCAGGGAGAAGTGAGCACTTTCTAGCGGCCCAGTAGAAGAGTGGGAGGTGGCAAGGGGCGGACCCTTGTGCTTTATATAAAAAGAGTGTTCGGCCGAAGTGCGTGAACAGGGCCCACTCCGGCGCATGAGCTAGAAACGCGGAAAGAGAGGGACGGGAACGGACTCGGGAGGAACAGGCTCAGACAAGTCCGACGTGAAGAACAATCCTCACAACAAGAGCTTGGACAAACACACAGGGCTTGATGCTTGGTATTCGGTGCAGTGTGGGGAGACCTCCATACGAATGATCGGCGCCTGATGTTGACAGGCTCATACTATGCACTACTATCACTACAAATGGTGTTAGACCCCAGTTGCTGTGATATGCTAGCGTGATAGGTGTCCCTCCTAGACGTAAGGGTCTCTCTGGCCATGGAGCACGCAAAGACGCATAAGAACACAAGGTGCCACGACCTCGGCACAAGGCTACAAAACACAGGCGCAGGGCATGGCCTCTAATTACCGAGGCCCAACACAGTCCTTGTACCTTGAATGCCACTGGAAATCTTTCCGATGCTTTCCGAAGCTGTTAAACATCACATTTGGCACCACTGGAACACCATGTAGAACCCACACCGAAGTGTCTCTGCTCTCCTTCTGTTAGCTTCAGCTCGGAGACCCGGAGTTGTGAAGGACGACGGGGCTTGAGGACCACGCGTAGTTTGTCGCAGAAGCTGAAGAGCTCCAGTAAAGTTCGGGGATCATGGAGTTTACGGACCGGACCGAGATTATGGGGCTTTTGACGTGTTGACAAATCGGGTTTGTCAACTTTTGCTTGTCAGCTTCTCTATGCCTATGCACACTGCTTTCTAATACCAATCAACATGAACACCAATGATATAGTTTGTTGATGATAACTCAAAATAAGAGACTAGTCCTATCAGTAACTAGTCTTCAAGGCTAAATCACGCTCAGCCACCTAGAAAAGTATGGGGGCTGTGTACATAAGGCAGGGTAGGGGAATCTGCCTAAAAATTACACCCCCATTGTCAAGCATGGCTGAGCAACTACACAGATCTCTATGCATTAATCGATCTTGCAGTTTTGATAACCAATAGGGTTTTGTGGGCTATGCGTTTCATAAAATCATAACATCGTTAATCCAATAGGATGGCGCAATTCATACACATCCTTCGCCAGGTCATCAATTGTCGCTAGAACAAAGCACCAGAGGACCCTGGCCCTTGTCCCGCCCTTGTGCAGCTTCCACGAGACACAAAGCTCAAGAGGCCTTTCTGAAAATCTGAAGATCTCCGAAATCCAACTTTTTGGAACTCCCCGTGGATCCCAATCTGGTGCTGGTCTCCTTCACCTGAATACCGGCAGGAGTGGAAACAGTGGACTTGAGCGGACTTGGAATGGCATACTTGATCTGTGAATAGTGACTCTTCAGTGCTTCATACCTTTTCCTCTTAATTCTTTCACTTCCAGGAATACTGCCTCTTGTGCCCATGAATCCTGAAGTATCAAACATGGACTTCTGTGGAGTTTGAAGGAAAGGCGAATTGTTTCGCTTTGCCATGCCTTTGTGCTTTGTCGGAGAATCCTCATCCTCCTCTTGATCATCATCATCAAATTCATCGTTAAACCCAAGTGATGGAACAGTACCAAATGCAACAGAGTCACCATCACCAATCATATCAGTGGTTTCCTCAGCCAACGCACGTGCTCTCTTGGAGGCAGCATCCATGGCCTTACCTTGCCAAAGAAGAAGCAGTGCCCTAAGATGTGCCCTATCCCATCTCTTCTCAAATCTGGCAACCATCTCATGATCACGACGAACTTTCATCAAGTTCAAAGACCACATGTTCAAATACTTTAAGATCATCTTCAGCTCCTTGTCCTCTTGATATTCAACGAGACTCTGTTCTAGCTCCAACGTTTGATAAAAGGTCATTTGTAACTTGGCAAATCCTGAAGAGAGTAAGTTGAAGTTGTTCACTTCATCAGCGTGAGTCCTCATCTCATCAAACAGCGCAACACGTTGATGCCATTGCTGGAAGATTGGATAAGTGAGCCTTTGATTCAAGACTTGGGAAAACTCAGTCTCCTTGGCAACAAGCGTATCATGAACTGACCTCCAGGATTGGAAAGCAGCTTTCATCTTCATGTTATCAACGGTGTTTTGATATTCAGGAATTTGAAGCATCAAGATCTTTTCAGTGGTTTCATCGTGCTTGTTGACAAGCTTGTTGAAGAAGGTACGCAATACATGTTTGGATGAGCCTCGTTCATAGAACCTTTGAGCATCTGATTCCATGATCGCATTGTTGACCTTCTTGGCTCTCCATCTCTTGAAGAACTTCGAAACAAACCTCTCGTCGGCCTGAACAACATCGTCTCTTCTTTGCTTCAATGATTTGCTCCAGTTGTTGAAATAAATCACCTTGGTGTATGATTCAAATGCACTTGTACTCAGTTCAAGAGAGTTCTGTCTCTTTGTCAACACAATGTTCCATTTTTCCCAAGATTTGGAGACAATCAATCTCTCATACTCCTTCGCTCTTTGAGAAAGCTCATTCTTGCTCTTCCATAAATCAAATGCTTCATACAACTTGGTTCTTTCATAATCCCTTAGTGTGAGCTTCGATCTCCATACCCCCAAAAACTTTTTCCCCAGATTAGAGTCAGACTTCTGCATAAACACTGCTGCTCGTTGTTCATTCGCAAGTCGCTTCTTGAACTGATCCATGACAAACTGCTTGAGGAATCTCTCACGTTGGTAGTACACTTCGTTCTCTGTTCTCTTGAATTTCAGTGATTCTTGCCATTTCTGGAATATCTTCTGTTGTAGTTCGGACTTGTAAAGCACTTCAAGATCATGTGTCTTGTCTTTAATCTCCAGGTGTTGATTTCTCCACTTGGAGAAGAAGAATCCAGCGTGAAATGCAAACTCAATGTCAAGTGCATCCTGTTCCATGTTTGAAATATTGTCCCTTTGAGAATTCCATGATTTGAAGTATGTCTTCTCTGTGAGCCTTGAAGTCTGTGATCGTGATCGAAGCCTCCATGATTTGAATGTTCTCTTGAGTAAGTTCGTTTCGTATGTCGTAACAGCTGTATCATCGTTAACTCCCACAGATGACTTCCATTTGTTCCATGCCTTCGATTGAAGGTGCAAGTCAGCCACTTGTCTCATACCTTCACGTTCTTCCAGATTGGCGATCCATATATCCCAAAACTTCATAAGGCTCTTGACTCGAAGGAATAGATCTGCATTGGATTCGAAGTCCTCAGTGTAAACACGATACTTGAACAGCATCTTCGAGAGGAATTTCTTCTTTGTGTAGAGGCTCCAAATATCCACTGACTTTTGTATCTCATTGAATTTACGTCTTTTGATGACCCATAACTTGAACAATTTTGATTGTGATCTGAACTCTCGGAAATGAAGAAAATTCGATAGACGCATAGCTTCGTTACAAGGCTCGTTGACAAAGATATCAATGACTCTGGAAAGTTTGGAGTGATCATTATGGGACCTGAGCTGGTTGTATGTTGTTAGGACGAATTGATCTGCAGATGGATCCAGTCCATGTTCGTTGAGTATCACCAAGTAGTGAGAGAAGATTCCCTTGAAGTGTAAGTTGAGCTGTGCGGGTGGTAGTGTGTCAAGGAGCTGAATCAAAAGGTCAATGTCAATTTCACGATGTGCTAGATCAGGTGCACTGGACACACGTGTGTGTAATAACGGTTCCAGGTCCTCTTCTGTGTCCTTTGTAAGTAGCTCCATGGAAGAGCCGCTGACTGTCCGTCGTACGGGTGATATGGGGTTGTGGTTTGTGTCAAAGAACACTGTAGACTCCGAGATATGGTACCTCTCATCCTTTTGCTGGCTCCTCTCCAGTTTCTTGATGTCAGCTCCTAACAAGCTGGCGGTGGAGTCCCATAGTGGTGGAGGTAGGACCCGTGTTGGTGAGTGCTGTTCCTGGCTGTCCTGGAAGCGTGCGATGCCGTCCAAGAGGTCCGCTGTGCTCTGTTCTGCCACGGCGGCTTTGTCGGGTGACTCCCGCAGAGAGTTCCGCCTGTCCATTGAGTGCAGTTGCTGCCTTTGTGGCTGTTTTCCGGTGCTGTTGCTGGTGTTGATGCTGTTTGAGAGAGTTGAGTGGAGAGCTGTGGTTGACGCGTCACAGAATATTTGTTAGCGCGTAGTTTTGGGCCTTGAGGCTCCGGCGATTCGGGCAGCTCCGAGACCCCCAAGACGCTCTTATCGAAGTGCTGCAAACGTCGACGAGGGTTATAAAAGCTGCCATCTCGCTCGAAAAAACACATCTGCACTGGACTAGAAGTCAAGAGTCGAGGACCACAGTCTACAGACCACTGTAACGACCTCGAACCTACGGCCTAGAAGACATACAGACATAATGAACATGAAAGCACAGGGCCCTCTGAGACTCTTGATCATCAACCCAAACTCATCCAAGTCCGTCACTGACAATCTGGAGGAGATCCTGCCTGTTCCCCCACAGTCGGAGTTATCCTTCTACACAGGGCCTTCTGATGCTCCACCTGAAATCGACGATCCAGAGACTTCTAAACAGTCGTGCGAAACATGTCTGAGGGATATCAAGGAGAAGGAGCTATACAAGAAGTACGATGGCTATCTCGTTTGTTGCTACTCAGATCACCCACTGATCTATGAGCTGCGTAAGCTCACCACAGCACCAATTATGGGTATTTTCCAAGCAAGTGTCACATACGCAATGACAAGATCTCCAGAAAAGTTTGGTATTCTCACTTCTACAAATTCTTGGGAACCTATCCTAGATGCTGCCGTCAACGCCTTCTTTGGTGGCATTGACATCCCACTCTTCACTGGCACAGTGGCATCCAACGTCAATGTTCTTGGGCTCACCGACCCTGAGAACTTCAAAAAGCTCGTTTCCAAGGCTACTGTGATTGTCGATCATGGCTCAAAGACCATATTACTGGGATGTGCTGGTCTATCCGGTATGGAAGGTAAACTCATGGAGGCAATCCCCGGAGTGATGATCGTGGATAGCGTCAAGCTAGGTGTGGAGCTACTCTACAGTGTCATCAGAATGGAGTCTAAGTGAACTGGTGTATATGAAACGGCTATGAATTGTATTTAAAGTCAAACCCGAACTGGATGGAGGCGGTAGTAACACTAGTATAGTAGTGGCAGCTCAAGCTCGGGGTGAGCGCGACCGGGGCTCCATAACCTTTCCGGTTTCGGACAATGCGCACCGGGACAGAAGCCAACTTGACACAAAGACGATGTTTGGGACTACTCACCACCAAATTCCCAGACAGCTTCTACTAGGTGGATGGCTCATTCAGTAGATCTGCCTTACAAATTCTTAGTGGTTGCTGTTCTTACTGGCTCACACTTGAGTTGCAGAAGACCCACTATACCACCAGAGACAACCATGGCTTTCAAGGTGTACAACCCCACAGGGATCTTGCTGATTGTTGCCCTCGGAGGGCTCATGTTGGGGCTTGAAACCACAGCCATGTCATTATTCATTGGTTCAGAAACATTCCAAGACTTCTTCGACTACCCAAATCCAGTTTGGCAAGGTGTTATCGCTGGTTGCAATCCATTCGCCGCATTCTGTGAGCATGAACCTTCACACTTTCTCAGCTGCTGAGCTTCTTACTAACTTTGATATAGGGGGATGTTGGCTTGCTGGTTGGATATCAGATAGATGGGGCCGTGTTGCATGCCTCAAGAACGCATCCCTTCTTTGGGTCATTGGAAGTGTCGCCTCTGTCCTCGTCATCGAAACTTATACTCTTGTTCTTGCCAGAAGTCTCAAAGGTTTGGCTGTGGGTGCACTTTCCGCCACATTGTATGTTTATCTCTTGGAGGTGACACCACCTTCCAAGAAGGGAATGGCCTCATCCACTATCCAGTGGTGCTTGACCTGGGGAATCATGATCATGTTTTACCTTTCGTTTCTGTGTGACTTCATTGAGGATGATACATCATTCAGAGTTGCTTGGGGAGTTGAAGGAGTTCCAGGTATCATCTTGCTCATACTGTGTTACTTCTTACCTGAGTCCCCTAAGTGGTTGGCATCGAAGGGCAGGTGGAGCGAGTCCACACTGATTACTCGTAAGTTGAACCTGAAGGAAACAGCCAAGGCACCAAGGCAAGCAGAAACGGAAGCAGAAGGGGACCTGGAGAAGGGGGTTGAAGAAGGTGCACCAGAGAATGCTTCTCAAAGCAACTTGGCCACAATGGAGCAGACACTTGACCGGTTTGATGGGGATGTACAGAAATGCTCATATGGTGATTTGTTCCGCCTGGGTTTGAGACGTCACATGATTGTTGGTGGTGTAACACAAGCTTTGGTCCAGTTGAGTGGAATTGGTGTCTTGATGTTCTATTTGGTCTTCATCTGTGAGATGATTGGTTTGCAAGGTCAGACCAGAACATTGTGTGCTTCGGTTCAGTATGTTGTCAATGTCTTGTTCACCATACCACTGATATTGCTCATCGAGAAAATGAGACGCAAGGATGTGCTTGTCTATGGTTCCACTTGTCTGGCCCTCTGTATCGCTGCTGTTGGTATCATAATGGGGGTATACGGCCACGAGGTACCTCCTGTCGGCGGTAATGAAAGCGTTGTCTGGGAAGTAACAGGAAGACCAGGATCGATCTCACTTGCACTTTGCTTCCTCTTCGTTGCCATATTTGCATCAACCCTTTCCTGTGTTGCTTGGTTGTACACCAATGAAATCTTTCCAGTAAGAGCAAAGGCAAAAGGTTCAGCTGTCTGTATGGCCATCTCATGGACCGTGAACTTTATATTGACGTTTCTTGCTCCAGTGATGCTCAGTTCCATGAAGTGGGCCACGTTCTTATTGTTTGGTATTGTTGGGCTAGTGGGTGCCGTTATCATGGTGATCATGTTCCCAGAGACATACGGTAAAACAGAGAAAGAGATCGATAACATCTTTGGAACTGCTGTTGATGAGGAGTCGAGAGTGGTACCTGGAGAAATTTCTGAGAAGTCTCACACTGGACGTGGAAGAGCCAATGCAGGTACTCGTGAGGAGCCTCTTTTGGCAAAGCCATCTGCGGCTGTTGGTGCGTCAGGCCTTACACGCGCCTCTTCCCCTCTGAGATCTTTGACTTCGTCCATGAACGCACCTTTGGCAAACATCTCCAGACTGACCACAGTGAAGCTTGTCATTGACGGGAACTTGAGACTTGAGCCACCAGATGGGAATGCATCCAATACAAACACCACCAGAGTGAATGTCTCGGGCGTGTCCCGTGTGCAATCTGGGCTGTCGAGTCCCTTCCTCAAGAAGATGGGAGGACCATACGATCCCAACGCTGAGGAGAGCAAGGCTGTGGGAGGAGAGACCAGACCATCAAGTGCACATGCTGAAGTGGCAGCAGCAGTACCAGGAGGAGAAGATATCGGGAGTGCAGAGTCCCTGAGCTCGGGCACCCCTGGAACGCCCAGCACGCCAGTGGGGTATTACAACATCGGGTCCGGGTTGAACATCTTGGACAACTATGAGGAGTGAATCTTGTTCCGGTAGTGACAGGAAAGTGTGTATGCGTTTGATAGATTGGTTGATTGTTCGTCCCTGTGTTGTTACTTGTAGCGTGTTTCAAGTGTTCAGTGAGTTGTAGCTTGTAGCGTACAGGGAAGAAAAGTTGGTAGTTACCGCGATTCTGGGATCACGGCCGATAAAAAGGAACAGGGGGGTACCTCTGCCAGCACGACACACCCGCCATCAAGGAGCAACACAGCAATTGCCCCTGCACAATGTCCCAAAATCCACCCGACTACCTGGGTGCACAAGATGAAGTATGTTTACTGCTTTGTTGCAAGCGTCTTGTCCTCACTCCAAGCGCTTCGATTGACTGAGAGCTGAATACTAACAGGGCCTGTGCTATAGACCGCCAACTGGCTGGAAGACGATGATGACATCCGTCCAGACCTCCCAAGTAAGTACACATTGTTATGAAGTGCTGTTTTCACGACTGATTATCACGCATACTAACTCATTGAATCGAAGATATGGGGGCACAAGCATACATCCCACCTGATGATTTTGACTTATCCACAGCGGCAAACGCTCCACTTCAACCGGATACAACAACAGCACTACCATCAGCGAAGATGTCCACTGACTTCGAAGGAGGAGTGCTATCACTAAACCATTACAGGAGGTATTTCAACTTGAGCTCTACTGATTTCATGCGTAATGTGCTCAATTCACTCAACGTTTTGAGTCCCGTGGAGGATGAGTCTGAATTAGGAGACATGTATGGACCAATGTGGGTCACTGCCACTGTTATATTTGTGTTGTTCTTCTGTAACACATGTTCAAGTCTCTTGGTGAGTTGGTTTCAAGGTGGTGATGAGAAGTATCAATACGACTTCAAGTTGTTGACTGGTTCAATTACCTTGTTGTATGGATACACTTTTGTCATTCCACTTGTGTTTTATGCCATTGCCGTTTACTACTTCAAATTGACTGGGTTACTTCCTCTTTCTAAGATGATTTCCATTTATGGATATGCCAATTCCGCTTGGGCTCCAGCTGCCATTTTGTCCCTTGTGAGAGGATTCTTGGTGAACCATGATGCATTGAGAAGCACGTTGAAATGGGTTTGTGTTGTGCTTGGAGGAGCTGTAAGTGGCGCTTCAATCATGGCTAAGGTTTATCCAGTTGTGAAAAACTCATGTATGGTTATTGGAAATGCCAAATTGGGGATGATCTTGACTGGATTGTTGGCTCTTGCCCACATTGGATTGGTCATTGCCGTTAAGGTGTCATTCTTTGGTGACTTGAAAGTGATCTCTTGATCGCACCCTGTACAACTACTGCAAAATCGAAAATTGGTATGAATAGCTGTTTGTAGAAACGCTGGTGGCTGACTGAGATAAAACAAGGATCTCTAAAGGTCAGGGTTGAATGCAAGGGGCAAAGGAGTAACGAAGTCAGGTTCTTGTTTGACTCTGTCTGAAACCTTAGGAAGCAAGAGAGAGAGAGAGAGAACCCTGTCAATATCTGGGGTATTGCGGGTATTGTTGACTCGCCCTTCCCATCAAAGGCCGCGTTCAACCGTGAAGTATGTACACATGGGCCATGCCAAACCTTCAAATGAGGAGACTCGGTGATCGGTGGTCGGTTGTTGACGGTGTACGCTGTGCATTTTGTGATACACGAGCTTTTCATTTGCATCAACCCCCCAGATATATAAACCTCAGAGTCCCTCATAAGACATGCTGTTTTGTCTTGAGCGCCAACACATTGAAGAACAACGATGTGATGCCCCTCTCAAGACTGGGAGAAAGGCCAGAGTGGGATAGGGTCACTCAGCGGCCTACCTCCCATTGGACGGATCACCCCCACCTATACCACCACACAACCTCTGAATCCGCAGCTCCTGAGAGCCAAAGAGGAAAGAGAAAAGAGAAAAGAGAAAAGATGAAAACGCCTCGTGCCCCCCGGTTATGCGTTCATGATCAACGCCGAGTTAAAGCCGAACGGCGCTCGGGGCACTGACATTTTTGACACATCCGTTTCGGGACCCGTTGACTGTGCTTCAGTTCTGGCTCTTCTCACCGCAGTTGTCCAGTTCCAATGGATTGCTGGTCGAATGGGCCATGTGTGGTACTTGTTTAACCTTTATTAAAGTGTACCAAATGGACTGCCAACACCACACAACAGAACTTCCCCTCCCCGTCGCCCGCTGCCCCCCTCCCACCAGAAGGTGCCTCCCGTATGCGGTGTGTGCCGTCGATGTGCCGTCTGGGCCTCTCTGCCTGTGCCGCAGACTCGGAGGGCAGCTGCTCACCACCACCACCACGGATAGACCTGGTGGCACGGTAGCGATTCTTCTCTGAAGGGCTGATGAACGAGACATTTCTGATACAGTGGTCCACCGTACTCGTGGAGGAGCTCGCTGTTGGTGGGTGGGGATACAAAGGGTCTCTAGCGATTCCTCTCACTAGGGGTATAGCGCCGTCACCTTCCCCACGTAAACACGTACACACATCATGTGGCTCACGGTGATTGGCACCAAAGGAGGAACAAAACTGATGTTCCATGCTCCAAAATGCACATCATCGGCTCCCACTTCCCGACTCCTCGATATTTTTTTGTGCACAGGGAAGCCGCTGGAGACGTCCTCGAGAGGCACCTGGTTCCCATCCATCGATACATCTGATAATTTCGCCGATCTGCCGTAGAGCCCATACGTGACTACCCATGCGGAGCCTTATATACGACCATGTCCCAAGGTTTTATTCATCTTGGTCTCATATGGACGTTGATCTTTCCTGAATCCTATATGCCTGTTTGAACCGCTTTATATCACACAACATCATGGGTTCTAAACAAGACCTAGAGGCAAACGTCTCTCAAACGAGTTCCGCTCCAAAGAGTGAAGACACATCATCCGTGGAAAACGCTGCATACATTGAGACAAACCTCAATTCAAGTTCAAATTCTGACCCAATATGGAGAAGAGCCATCGATTCTACAAAGAGAATGGAGGATGGTATTGATCCATCTCTCTCAGATGCTGAAAAGGCAGAGATCCGTGCCTTGAGAAATGAAGGTGAAAAACTTAAGAAGGGTATCAAGTTAAGACATTTGGTGCTTATTGCCATGGCCACTGGTATCGGTACTGGTCTTCTTGTCGGTTCTGGTTCTTCTTTGGTACATGGTGGTCCTGCTGGTTTACTCATTGGTATCATCATTGTTGGATCCATGTTGATTCCTGTTATGGAAGCCGCTGGTGAGTTGGCTGTCACTTATGCTGATTTGACCGGTGGATTCAACGCTTATAACGCCATCCTTATTGATAGATCCATGTGTTTTGCCGTTTCTTGGAACTACTGTATCCAATGGTTATGTGTCATGCCATTAGAGTTGGTCACTGCTTCTATGACTATTCAATACTGGAACAAGGAGATCAACTCAGATGCCTTTGTTGCCATCTTTTACACTGTGATTGTCATTGTCAACTTCATCGGTTCGGATGGTTATGCTGAATTCGAATGGTGTTTGAACTTGGCCAAGGTCTTGATGATTCTTGGATTCTGTACCCTTTCCACCATCTTGGTCTGTGGTGGTTCCACTTCTCCAGGTTACATCGGTGCAAAGTACTGGCATGAACCAGGTGCATTCGCCAACTCTTTCAAAGGTGTCTGTGCCGTGTTTGTCTCTGCAGCCTTCTCGCTTGGTTGCACTGAGTTCTTGGCCTTCTCTGCTGCTGAACAGCCAAACCCAAGACGTTCCATTCCATCTGCAACAAAGCAAGTCTTCTACAGAGTTTGCTTCTTGTTCGTTCTCCCATTGTTCCTCATCGGTTTGCTCGTTCCATACAACAATCTTGATCTTCTTGGCCAATCTGGTTCCAAGACCGCTGCTTCTCCATTCGTCATTGCAGTTGCCTCAGTGAATGTCGTTCCACATATCGTCAACACTGTGATCTTGTTCGCAGTCTTGTCCGTTGGTAATAGTGCCCTTTTCTGTGCATCCCGTACTCTCCAGTCCTTGGCAGAGCAAGGTATGGCACCAAAGTACTTCAACTATATCGACAGGTCAGGAAGACCATTCAGAGCACTTGTCTTCTCTGCCGTGTGTGGTTTGTTCTCCTTCATTGCCGCCTATGACAGACAGACCACCGTCTTCAACTGGTTGCTTGCCATCTCTGGTCTTTCCACCGTCTTGACATGGAGTGGTATCGTTCTTTCCCACATCAGATTCAGAGCCGCTATGAAGGCTCAGGGTTACTCCAACTCTGAGCTTGGTTACCTGGCCAAGACCGGTGTCTGGGGATCCTGGTACGCGTTCGTTGTCAACGTCCTCATCCTCATTGCACAGTTCTGGATTGCCCTCTGGCCAATTGGAGGTGATGGAAAGCCAGATGCCAGCAACTTCTTCCAGAACTACCTCGGTGTGGTTGTTGCTGTTGTGTTCTATGTTGGACACAAGATCTGGACAAGAAACTGGAGACTCTTCATCCCAGCTGATGAGATTGATCTTGTCAAGGGAAGAAAGATCTTTGACGCTGACATCCTTGCCCAAGAAGACGCTGAGGATGCTGAGAAGTTGAGAAACTCACGTTGGTACGTCAAGCTCTTCAGATTCCTCTGTTGATTCGTTTCCCCTGCACATACTCATGGGAGCTGTTTGCCTGACTTCTGTTTGGACATCTCTCCCATCCCATATACCTCACACTTTGCATATTGTTAATGACCCCCACCTTTCATGATCACCTGTTTGCCTGCTCTATGTACAATACGTCATGCTGTGTCTCTTATCTGCTTGCATTTGCGGCCCATTAAACATTGAGCTTTTATGACAACCCTTGAACCCTTGAAGACGTAGACGCGTAGAAGCCTCCTCGTGGGCGGCTAAAATTAGACAAAAGGACGCCACCGACCGGGTTCGAACCAGCGACGATCATGACGCGTATTTCAGAAGCTGAAAAAAAAAACCATTGGCGGGCGCTCGAATCCGCGCGCGCGATCGAGGCCCTGACATGCCAAAGACACTAAAACGCCAAACTCCATATACACCCTCTGTTCACCTCTCACTTCTTACGAACCTGTACACAGCCTTCCCAGTCACACAGCAGCTGAAGATGTCATTTCTGGGAAGTGGACGCGGTATCTTACAACGCACAAACGTGCTGAGGATCCTGCTGATCGTGCTCGGCTTCCACATTATTACGCGGTTTTTGCTACCTTCAACTGATCCAGTGGACGTCCAGCAAGGCTCTACAGACTCTGATGCTGAGAAGGAGCTAAACAAGGCTTTGAATGATGGTGCTCCAGGAAACAACCTAGAGTCTTGGGGTGACTGGGCCAACTCGTGGATCAACAAGCAAGGACTTGATGGGGGCTCGGAGAATGCTGATAAGAGCTATGTCAACCTCGAGGAACAGTACGAGAGTGGTGATCTAGATGATAATGAGTCTACCGGATCAAAGCCTACCAAGGAAGACCTCAAACTTACCGGAGGAGACACTTCCGATGTCGATGAGTCTGTTCAGGAGTACAAGGCTAAGAATCCATCGGGTAATGCACACGGCCCAGTCGATGGAGCAACCAAGGGGAAGATTGCCGACTCCACTAAGGAAAAGCTTGGTGATTCGACTGAGGGTAAAGTTACTGACTCGACTACAAATTCTGAGAAAGTTGAGACGTCCAATCAACCATTCTTCAGAGAGGCCATCTCCATGCTTCTGAAGCACAAGCCAACTGCCCCAGCTTTGGAGCTCACAGAACAGGCACCATCATACTTCTACATTGATCTTCCAACTCCAACGTTCACAATTGAATTCTTGAACTCCTTCCTTCAGATCACTGATGAGCAGAAAGCCGATCTTAAACAGAAACATGCCCAGCTTAAGCTTGATATTAACGATTTGCATTATCCTAAGGATACTTTTTCAGGCAAGGGTGTGGTTATGGTTGGTGGTGGTGCTTTCTTGGGTACAGCTCTTACTGCTATCCGTGCCCTTAGGGAGACTGGCTCTGAACTTCCATTACAACTCATGCTCACCACCATCGATGAATATGATGCTGATGTCTGTGAGAAGCTCTTGCCAAAGATGAATGCCAAGTGTATGGTCATGGAGGAGATATTGGGCTCAGAGACTTTCAAGACACTGGACCTTCAGAAGTATGAACTTAAGGTTCTCGGTCTCTTCCTTTCCACTTTTGAAGAAGTCTTGCTTTTGGATGCTGATAACTTGGCTGTGAAGAACCCAGATTATATCTTGGACTCAAGGCCTTATAAGGAGTTTGGATACATCATTTGGCCAGATTTCTGGAGACAGACCATCTCACCTCACTTCTATGACATTGCTGGCGTCAGAGTTGGTGAGCCAGTGAGAAAAGATGGTGAAGAGCCACAGGGGCCAAGCAGACCACGTGGAGAGTCACAACTTTCTGATCTTGAAGGAGCTATTCCTGATTCAACTTGTGAGGCTGGACAGCTGGCGATCAACAAGAAGCTCCACTTCAAGTCATTGTTCGCCACCGTCTACTACAACCTCTTCGGATTCAAGTACTATTACCTGCTCTTGGGACAAGGTGCTGTTGGTATTGGTGACAAGGATACATTTATTGCCGGTCTTACTGTGTTCCGTGAATCTTACTACTTCGTCAAGGAACGTCCATTACTCTTTGGATATGACCACGAAGGTGGATGGCAAGACACTACAATGGTTCAGTACGACCCTGAGATGGATTATGATTATGACACTGCCGTAAGGGACTATTTGACCTCCGAGAACTTCGACTCAAGAGTGAATGTGTTCTTGAATACTGAGTACACTAGGGGCCTTAGAGATCAGATCCATCAAGCAATCGGGAAGACGAAACCTGAAGTTCAGTTCTTGCATATCCATTCTCCAAAGTTCAATGCAAAGAAGAACTATGAGAACAATGATTATGAAGTTGATGGGCATGAAAGAAGACAGTTTGGTCCTAGAGAGAAAATCAAAGATTCATTGCCTATGGATTGGGAGCTCAAGGCTTCAAGAATTTCTCAGTGGCTTGCTTGTGACTCCAAGATCGTTCCACAAGATTGGAAAGAGGTTGACAGAGCTGATATCTGTGATAGGATCAAGAAGCATGTGGAGTACTTGATTGAAACAAGTGATACTCCTGAATTTGGTGTTTTGAATGATATTGGTGTTTGAGGTTAACAACACCCCTAGATCTCGTAATTTGTTTGACGGTTTCAGTTTCTACATGGTCATATTTATATTAATTTGAATTGTACTCTGATTATCAATTTGTAGTCTCAAGATTGGAAATGCTGTCAATTTCAGCCTCAAGTTATGAAAAGGAGAATCCACCACCAGAAGGACCTCTTGATCCACCACCCGAGAATGAGAACCCACCTGATGGAGCCCCTGATGTGCCATGACCTCCAAATGAGAACCCACCAGTGGCACTACCACTATGTGTGCTTGACGATGTAAATCCTGATGGACCTGAGCCGAACAGCCCTGACCCTGCAGCTGGTCCTGGTGCTGAAGGTCCTGAACCAAATAGTCCTGATGAAACAGGAGTTGAGCCTGAAGATTGACCTGAGACAAACAAGCCAGATGGAGCTGGTTTCGATCCAGCTGGGCCTGAGCCAAACAATCCTGTTGCAGCAGGTTTCTCTTGCGATGACTGACTGGACCCAAACAGACCAGATCCAGCAGGTTTGGGTGCTGTTGGTTGGCTCGATCCAAATAGTCCTGACGAAGCTGGTCTCTCTTCTGGTGTTGATGCGAATAAGCCAGGTGGTGCAGGCTTCAAACCAAATGAACCTTGAACAAACAAGCTAGTTGTAGCAGGTTTCTCCTCAGGTGGTTGGCTTGATCCGAACAGTCCAGATGAAGCTGAGCTATCTTTTGGTGGCTGACGGAATGACGGGTTGAATGAAGACGAGTGGAACGGCGATGGTCTGACTGTCGTTCTCTTGAACATCCCCTCGAACGTAGCATTCGGTGTAGATGACTCTGTTTTTGAAGCTGATGAGTCAGACGTTGAATCTTCAGAGCTTGGAGGATCCACTGATGACTGCTCTGACTTCAGGCTTGGATTCGTAGACGACACATCATAATGGCTATTCGTTTGACTTGAAGATGGTTCAGTGACAGGGTGGCGTGTAGAAGTTTCCACATATGAAGAAGATTCTCCTGTTGTCTCCGTTTCAGCAGACTGCGGTATTGATGAGGACTTGGTCTCCTGACTGATGTCGGCACCTGCGCTGGTTGACTCAGCTTTACTTCCAGTTGCTGGGTCCTTCTTCTCTTCTTTCACATCAGGTTGTGTATATGCTGGTGTCTTCAAGGGTGAATCAGACGTTGAGCTCTTCTGTGGGGTAAAGTCAAGGGACTTCTCAAACGATTGGGTCTTGATGAAGTCTGGAGAAAATGAGAATAACGATGGCTTTTCTTTTGGCAGTGACTCTCTCACATCACTGAAATCAAATGTGCTAGCCATGTGGGGTACTTTGGTAAAGAAACGAGATCCATTGCTGTCACTCGGAGCTGGTTGTGATGGTGGTGAAGAGCCCTTATGTTTTGGTGGAGTCTTCACATGAGAGAATGCTGATCTTGGTTTGGATCTTCTAGATGCTGATCTTGGGGACTTGTGTGTTGATGATGGCGGCACTGTTTTTTCTGAGGTCGAAGCGTCTGGATTGATGCTCTCGGTTGTGTTGTCCCCGTCAGTGAACAGTCCAGGGTCACCGTATGCGGCAGCGTACCTCGCCACTAGAGAATCATAAATCTCCTGGAAGTCCTCAATCTTGTGCCCAACAGCGTTGCTTTGTTGAGAAAGTCTCTGCTGTTCTTCGTGTTTCTCTTTAGCACGCTTCATCTTCTCATCAAACTTCTTCTGTGCCTGTTCCAACGCCCTTCTGGCACTGACCTCAAGCCTATCACCAAGAGATCCAGCCTGGACAGCCTGCTCCTCTAAGAGGTTCATCTCCTTTGTAGCTTGGATCCACTTTGAATTCAACTCCTCAACGTGTCTCAGATACTCTTCCTTGTCTGTAAAAGTGCGTTCTTGTGATGCGCTCTTCTCAGCTTCTCGTGCTTGTCTCAGCTTCTCACGATTTCTCTGGATTTTCGCCTTATAACTTTCCATTTTCTTCTTCCTTTCTTCCATCTCTTCATAAGACGGTCTTGTCGATTTCGGTGCGGCAGTACGAGTTGAAGTATGTTCAGAGGAGGTGCTTCCTTCTTCAGATCTCAATCTATCTTTCAACTCCTCAGTGGCCCGCTTAATCTTCTCCTGGACTTCATCAAGCTCAGCCCGCTTACGACGCTCTTCAGCCCTCTTAGTTTCTTCCTGTCTGCGTCTTTCCAGCACTTCTTGCTCTCTTTTTCTCTTTTCTTGAATTTTGCGTAACCTCTCCTGTTCTTCCTGTTGGTTCTTGCGATGTCTCTCTTCCTGCTTCTTCCGTTCCTCTTCTTCTCTCTTTTGTTGCTCTCGCTGTGCCTGTCTCTTCTTTTTCTCTTCCATCTTTTTGCGTTCTTCTTCCTTTCTAGCTTTCTCTTCAGCCGCATGCGCCTCTCTATTCTCCTTGTCAGCATCCCATAGAGCCTGCTTGATCAATTTCTCTCGAACTTTCATCTCCTTCTCAAGCGCTCTCCGAGTGACGGTTTCTCTTTTGTAGTAGCTTATGTACCATCGGTCATAGTTCCACTTCTTGGAATCGTCACTTAGTGTTTCGTATGACTCCTGGACTCTCCTGAAGAGTTGAGCGGCACAGATGTGGCCCTTGTCAGGGTGGAACTTCAGGGCCATCTTTCGATACGCCTTCTTCACCTCTGCAGTGGTGATGGCGGTGATTGAGGTGCCCACATCAATCTCCAGCACACAGTAGTGGTCCACCTTGGGCGGCTCCTCAAATAGCCTTGACATTGAAGTGTTTGGATGTCTACAGTGGGAGAAATGATGTGCAATTGTATAACGTTGTAGGGCGGCAGATTTCTAATTTTTAGGCCATATTTTGCCAACTCGCCGGTTTGTTTTGATTTCGGATTCGCGAGCTGTTATCCAGATCAGCCGCAGCGATCGGGACGTGAGGTTGAGGTGTGGATTTGACGATGATGGACCTTAAAACTACTCTAGCGCAGCAAACACATAGGCGCTACTACTATTTTATGGACTTAAACTCTTCAGAATTCTCTGCGGAATCCAGAATTGTTTTTTTTTTTTTTTTTCATAACAATGTGTATTCGATATAAAGTGTAAAAGTTCATGTTTCTTATTTACCAGCATTTCTAACAATCAAATCAGCGATCTCTCTTTCGACTTTCAGCTTCTTCCCATCTCTTTCCTTTTGTAGTATTTTTTTTTTT
>JAKUBT010000057.1:0-79180 GCA_030563305.1 Petasospora maesae
CAACACCCCCCCCCCCCCCCCCCCCGTCATGAATTTATAAAGACTCTTTGTCAATTAATTGGATGTTAACGTATAGATAGAGAATACTGGTAGAGGCGCAAAAAGCAGGCAAAACGTCCCGATGCGGCAGCAGCAAATTGCAAATTGTGTCAGAAAGATCCCGCGGCCGGCCGTGACGGCAAAGGAAAAGAAAAGACTTCACAGGCACAGAAGGGAAGGGAAAAACCTTCAAATTCACCAAATTCTCCCACTCTTCTCCAACTTCCCACACCTTTTGCCACCTCTATAAAACCTACCAAAAACACCACCTGCCTTCCAACAAACAGGCACACCATCACACTCCAGGCACAACACACAATGAAACTCTTTGAAAACACTTGCGAGTTCGAGTATCCCTGGGAGCAGGTCACCGCCGCCAACTGGAGCAAATACCCCAACGAGAAGTCCACACACGTTGTCGCCGTTGACGTCTTGAACCGTGAGTTGGACCCTACTGGCCAGGTGCTCACATCTGAGCGTCTGATCAAATGCGAGCAGGGCATCCCCTCGTGGCTGCAGTTCATTGTGGGGAAGCGTAACGTCTCGTATGTCCGGGAGGTGTCCACCGTGGATTTGGCCAACAGAACACTCACACTACGGTCCGTGAATCTGACGATGGCCAACTTGCTGAAGGTTTACGAGATTGTCACATACACACCACACGAGACGGACCCTTCAAAGACCGTGTTCAAGCAGGAGGCGCAGATCACCGCGTATGCCACCTTCTCCAAGGTGTGTACCCAGATTGAAGAATGGAGTTGCCAGAGATTTGACGAGAACGCAAAGAAGGGAAAGGCAGGTTTCGACAGTGTTCTGAAAGTGTTCAACGAGAAGTGGGAACGCAAGGAGCAGATCGTGGATGAGCTGACACAGGAGCTCTCGCAGTCGCTGGACCTTGTGGTGAAGACAGTGGATGAGAACCTGGACAAGGTGAAGCTGGAGATCACCAAGGAGACGGACAAATTGATCCAGGAGGCGGAGGTTGTCAAGAAGTCGATTCTTTCTGACTACTACGAGGTGATTAAGAGAGCATTCAAGAAAGACTGAGCCACGATAGATGCACTACTATGTACTCAAAAGGGGAAGATGAGGATGAGGATCAACCGAAGTCAAAAAAAAAAAAAAAAGGGGGTCCGGGGGTGGGGGTGGGGGGGGGGGCCAGACACATGCCACAGCAGCCAGCCAGCACGCGATGTACATACGATAGAAACAGCTGGAGAACTGCATGGAAACACACTATATACGACCGTTACGACAACACAATGACACGCCTTTACGTATTCAGAGCAACTTCTCTATTGTGTAGAAACAGCTGTCCGATCTCGGCCTGATAAGCGCTGTCTTGGTGGTGGGCCAGGCCGCGACTTCTTCTTTTGGGACTCGGGCCGGCCCAGATAAGAAAGCTGAACAAGTTAGAAGGGTGTTTGATGTACGTGACAATAACAATTTCTTCACTTCGCTCGTTGCAACGCTTCCTCCACCACTTGCAACTGCCCCTGCCCACTATACACAGTATACAGACAGCACAACAATGTCACAGCAGAGCTCAGAGCACCAGCCACTGCTTAAGGGAATCCGCAAGGACATCGTGCTGGACCCTTCCACGGAGGTGTCCGGCCTCATAGCCTCGGAGCTGGAGCAGGAAGAGCTGCTTCAGAACCCCAACTACCACTCCACAGACGACCCTGAGTCACAAGAGGAGTCCCCGGATGCTCTCTCACAGGGCAGAATCAACCTCATCGTGGGCTCGATGTCCGTGGGTGTCTTCCTCGCCGCATTGGACGGTACCATCGTAACCACTCTGGTCTCCCGTATCGCTTCTGAGTTTGACTCATTACCAAAGCTCTCGTGGATTGCCACGGCATACCTCCTCTCAAGTACCACGTTCCAACCGCTGTATGGACGTGTCTCTGACATCTTTGGCCGTAAACCATTGCTCATGATGTCCAACTTGACATTTGCCCTTGGTTGTCTCATCTGTGCTATGGCCTCAAACGTGAACATCCTCATTGCAGGAAGATTTATCAGTGGTATTGGTGGTGGTGGTCTCACTTCATTGTCCAGTATCACAACTTCTGACGTTGTGCCTTTGAAGGACAGAGGTGTGTACCAAGGTATCACAAACATTGCCTTTGCATGTGGTTCTGGTGCTGGTTCATTGCTTGGTGGTATCTTTGTCAACCATGCGGAGTTACTCGGTGGTTGGAGAGGTGCATTCGCCTTCCAGGTTCCAATCACCATTGTGTCAACGTACTTGATCTACAAATTCTTGGCTTTGCCAAAGGGATCACCTGGTCTTGGTGTCCATGGCTCTGATATCACCAGAAAGCTCAAGCTTGTGGACTGGTTTGGCTCTCTCACGTTGATCGTGTTCCTCATCTGTTTCCTCACTGCTGCCTCCTTCGGTGGAAAGGCATTCAGCTTTGTCAGTGTTCAATTCATTTCTCTTTCCACAGTGACACTGTTGGCTTTGGGACTTTTCATTTTGGCAGAATCAAAGGCCCAAGCTCCAATCCTTCCTCTTCACTTCATGAAGATTCCAACGGTTGCTGGTGTCTCTATCTCATTGCTTTGTTTCTGTATGACAATGTTTGCCTGTTACTTCATCATTCCAATCTACTACACCACTGTCTTTAACTTGGACTCCCAACAAATTGGCTGGAGATTTGCTCCAAACTTCTTTACCATTATTGCTGGCTCTCTTGGTGCAGGTTACTACATGAAGAAGACAGGAAAATACTACCGCCTCCTTATCTTGTCAGGTGTTCTTGCTGTCTTTGGTACCTTGAGAATTGCCCTCATTAACCCAGGATACTCCACAAGCGAACAGTACTTGCTCTTGATTACACAAGGTATGGGTTGCTCTGTGATCATCACAGCCACCTTATTGGCCCTCATTGCTGCTGTCCCACACGACCAACAGGCGGCAACCACGTCAATTTCTTACCTTTTCAGATCATGTGGATCAACACTCGGTGTTGCAATTGGATCAGCTATCATGAACAACAGACTGGATTCTGAACTTGAGACCCGTGTTATGTCATTCTTAGGCAGTGAACATACGAAGGAGGAGCTTTTGCACATCATCGACAGAGCTTCGCACAACACCGAGTACGTTCACTCCAAAGCCCCAGAGTTTATCAGAGAGACACTTGTCACCGCGTACTCTATCAGTACTAAGGAGGCATTCAAGTTCTGTCTCGTCTCCTCCATCATCGGATTCCTCAGTTTGTTCATGCTCAAGGAGTACACTCTTCACAGCACCTTGACCCGTAAGTGAGCACCCCATGTAACACTTCAGGCTTTCCGTTCTTTTCCACGGCTCACCCTATACAGATGATATTAAGAAGACTATTGAGTAGTCTCAGAGATACACCGGCACAATACACATTTAAAATGGAATCTGGAAGTTGTACTAATAGTACTACATACATAGTAATAGCAGAGCACTGAACAGAAGAAAGGCGCCACACGAGAAGTCACGTGATATTAAGACGCGTCAGGCAAGCCGTTGTCCTGGCGACGGCGATTGTTCGCGAATTTGCGGTCGTGCGCGTTTCCAAAAAGTTGGCGCCAAAAATCAAAACAACAACAAGTCACCACAACAAACCACAAGTACACGGGCCATCGAACAACCACGAATCCACAACGACACACGGTTCGAAGAGACTGGGATATTGCTCTACAAACAACCACTTTATACAGAGATCATTACTATGTCCCACGACAACCAGTACAAGAGGTACAGAAACGAGGGCGGGGCTCCCCTTGGAAGCCTAGATCTCAATCAGTTACAGAATGTCTCCCACATCCCACAGCTCTCCTCCTCCATCAGTAAGTCTGGTAACCGACTTGCCAGAAGACAGTCATCCATTGGTCCTCCACGAGTCAACCCACAACCACAGAAGAGATCATCCGGATCAGGGATTAATGAGTTGGTGCAGCAGAGTGCACTCAGAACAGGTGCGAGAAAGAGCTTTGGTGGCATGACCACAAGCAATCGTACATCACACAGAGCTTCATCATTTGGTATGAACACACTTTCACTATCACAGTCAAAGGATCCGCGTCCATTACGCGACAGAAACTTCCAACAGAAGATGCAAATTGAGATCTCTGATTATCTCTACACCCAAAACTTTGAAAGTATAAGCAAACATCCACTCACGTCCAAGACTCTCAGAACACCGACACAGAAGGATTTTGTCGTCATCTTCAATTTCTTGTACAAGAAGCTTGACCCGGGCTTTATGTTTCACAAAAGCGTTGAGCATGACGTCTACAACGTTTTGAAGACCCTCAAGTATCCATACATTGAAACTATCAACAAGTCTCAGATCTCAGCTGTTGGTGGCCAGAGTTGGCCAAATTTCCTCGGTGTGCTTTATTGGATGACAAAGCTCGCTGAAAAGGTTGAACGTGCTGTATCGATCTCTGTCGACGAGGAAGAAAACGAGGCAGAAGCGGCACTTGAGAAAATCACAGCAAACTACATCACACAGTGCTACGAGGCCTTCCTTGACAACATCGATGATTACAATGTCTATTCGGAACAGATGAAAGCTGAGTTTCAGCTCATTTCTGAAGATATTGAGAAGAAGAATGAAGCACTGGATAATGAGAATGATCAATTAAGGCAGACGTATCAGACACTACTTTTGGAATCTGAAACTCTCAATGAGGCCAAGGTTAAAGCCACAGCACTTGCAAATGACAATTTCAAGTTCACACAGTACATTGAGAATATCACGAATAAGAAGGCACATTGGGCATCAACTCTCAAGCAGATCGGACGTGAAGCAGCAGAAGCAGAAGCAGGCCTGGTTCGTGCAGAGGAGGAGAAGAGACAGATACAGGAAAAGATCTCTAGACAAGGGTTGACACCGATGGACATCGACAGAATGAACAATGAGAGAGACCGTGTTTCAAAGGCTATTGACTCTGTCAATTTGAGATTGAATGAGATTTCGAAGGTTGTCAATGACAAGGAGTTGGAATCCCAGCAGACGTACGAGCAACTCTCTAACACACTGAGAGAATACAACTATGCTGTACACAGCCTTGCTTCAAAGTCACCAGAGGTGAATGCACATGCTCTCACAGTGAGGTTGGATAACCTTCTGAGTGAAGACAGATTGGGTCTTCGTCCAGAGGCACTCCTTGATGGGCAGGATATCAAGTCCTCTATCAGGCTGAACCTTCAGGAGCTGAAGAGTGGTATCTCTACAAGAATTCACAAGGCACAAGAGGAAAGCATTGGGTTGCAAGAGAAACTCGATACACTTTCGGAGACTATCAATGAGAAGACAGAGTTACTCGATGCTCTTGAGGCCAGACTCTCTAACCTGAGACTTGATTACGATGATCTCTATATTTCAATGAACAAAGAGGGGACATCACACAATACTGATATTGAGAGATTTGAAAATGAGTTGAGGCAGATGCAAGTACAAGCCAAACAGGAGAAAGAGCTGTTGGACCAACAGATCAAGACCGTGGATGCACAATATAACAAGTGTACCAATGAGATCAGTGCTGGAAATCTTGCGTTGCGTGTGAACACAAATGCAATGTTGAACAAGTTCTTCAACTTTAAGCTGAACATCCAGGGCTCTTTAGAAGGGCTTGAGTCCATGGTGAATGTTGAGCTTGAGAAGGAGAGAGCAGATCAAACGACTGCGTAATATGGGATCGGTGCCGGACGTTGATAGGATTGAAACGATGATTAATGAATAGAGTTTGGTTATGTTTTAAAGTGACTGAAGTCGTAGTACATCCTCATATGGCGCCCTACACATACAAAGGCAGAAAAGTCTTCAAAAAAGTCATCAAGTTCAATTAACTGTTCGTTTAATAAGGAAACTCCAAACAACACATGGTACCAATCTTATAGTCAAGCCATATATACCGTACTGCATTCACTTCTTACCCTTCTTGTAATACATCTTTTGAATAAGTGGATGATGTTCCTTCAGCTCCTTGTTCTTATTGGAGCCATACTCAACGTATGCCATATCTTCACCACCAGCCAACGATGCCAGCGATCCAGCAGTTCTCTGTGCCTTGATCTTCTTGTTACCACCATGATGAGAACGCTTAACAACGTTACTTCCACGGCCAACAGAGTTTTCTGCATCATCACCAACTTCCAAGCCGGCTGCATCTTCATTCTTCAGGAGCACCTCCTGGAGCAATTCACGTCTTTCTCTTGCTGATGAGTAAGCCAAGTTGGGTAGGTTTTCCATTCCGTGAAGATGTGTGATCACTTTGAATGCATATCCTTGATCAACCAAGAATGCCTGTCTCTTGGTTGAGTAGTACATCTCCTGTGTATCCTTAGAGACCAATGAGTAGAAGAATGCATTGAAACCTTCATCGTTTCTTCTCTTTGCTCTCAGAATTCTTCCAAGACGTTGTGCCTCTTGACGACGTGATCCATAATGGGAGGATATTTGAATCAAACATGTAGCCTCTGGCAAATCAATAGACGTGTCACCAACTTTGGATAAGAAGATCGTATTGACTTGGTCATTGTATTGGAAGTTTTGCAAAATGTTCATACGTTCCTGTTGTGGGGTACCACCGTAGATAAATGGCTTACCCAATTTCAGTGCATACTCCTGGAGGGCATACACGTTATCAGCAAAGACGATGATCTTGTCACCACGCTTCTCATGATAGTGGATCAAGAACTGACAAGCTTGGAACTTTGTTGGGTTCATGATGTATAACAACATTCTCTTTCTTGCAGATTCTCTTAGATACTCCTGGTAAAATTCTGAGGTCATTGGACACCAAACCTCTGCACACTGAACATTGGCAATGTGTCCCTTTTGAGCAAGATCCATCCAGTTTGCCTCATAAAGCTTTGGACCAATAAGGAAATTCAAATCACTAATCTTGTCATCCTCTCTGACCAGTGTAGCAGTCAATCCCAATTTGGCATGTGCGGCAATTGTGGTAACCACTCTTCTGAACATTGCCGCTGGAACGACATGGACTTCATCCAAGATGATAAAACCCCATTCTCTTGATGTCAGGAAATCCATAACTTTTTGAGAATCGTGTGATCTGTTTCTTGTGTTTGCCACCATGGAATAAGTTGATACGACAAGACCAGCTTCACTTTGGAACATCTCCTTGTTATCTGATGTGAACACAGCAACATTTTCCGGTTGGATGGTACACCATTGTAAGAACTGTTGTCTCCATTGCATCACAGACACAGATGATGTACATAGCACAATGACGGATTTTCTGATTGTACAAGCCGCAGTGATACCAACCAATGTCTTACCTGCACCACATGGAAGCACAATGATACCAGATCTTGCACGACCATTACCAAACATCTTACTCAATGACTTTTCCTGATACGGTCTGATCTGTGTTGATGGTTTCAAATCGATGTCCAGATCAGGGTTTCTTTGATCGTTACGGAAATCGTACTCTTCCAAGACTGGATAATCAATCTCTTGACATCTCTTCTTCACAATTTCCACAGAGTCATTAGAGATCTCAAAGGCATGAACGGCATCAAAGTTGTCATCATCATCTTCCTCTTCAGCCTTTTCACCAATGACAGATGCATAAATGTCTTCCGCTGTCCCTGATGTTGCTGCTCCTGGTTTTGTTCCTGGAATGACCAAATCACCTTGAGTTGGAGCTCTTTCCATTGTGAGTCCATTGGAATCAGTAACAGTGGAAACTGAATCAATTCTCAGTTTACCAATCACTGGGTCTTTGAGCAACATTTGTAAGATATCAGCCTGTGAACTCTCAACGAAGTATCTGTTGTGTTTCAAGACTAACTTGACTTTACCATATGACACAGTGGCACTCTCGATAAAGTTGACAATGGATGGAGGAACGGGTACTTTTGATAGACGGTTCAACACTGAGATGATATCATCTGTTTCGAGACCAACGGAGACTGCTGCGTATAGCGAATATGCTGTGATTCTGTACTCATGGATGTGACTTGGTCTTGAGACGGGTTCAGCAATGGTAACAAGGAAATCCTGGGCCTGTTCCGCCAAGGGTGAAAAACTTTCCAAGATGATTCTTGCATCACTCGGTGAGATCCAGATCGGTCTTGAGGCGTGGTCTGGCTTTAACTTCAGGTATGAGAAATCGTTGCGGTGGAACATCTTTGATACGACATCTGGAACGTAGTCAGCGGGCAGATCAGCCATTGGATCGTAGCGTGCGGCGTCATCTGACTTCTTGGGCTTGGAAGAGGGTTTCCTTGGGCCTTTCGAGACTGTGGATTTGGATCTTCTGGATCCATAGGCAACGTCTTCATCCTCTGGGACTTCTTCAGCTTCAGAGAAACTGGTGTTTGTGGAGTCCGAGAAGCTCTCCTCCTCGTCGTAGAACTCTTTGTTCTCAGTGGACATTTGAGACGTGTGCAGAGAGTTGGAGTACAGATGAGAGCAAGCAGCCACAGATCCACACAGCGGTACAATCTGATGGAGCGAGGGTGTTCGGAGTGTAGAGTAAAGTGTGTAAGTCAGCAAAGTGGCGAAATGAATTGGTGATGTATTTTATAATTTAGCGCGTCCTGATTACGTACACAAATTTTTGGAAGATTCCGCGGAAAAGACAGAAATTCTGGGCTCTACAACCACTACCACAACCCACCACCACCATCACCACCAAAAGACCAGGAAAAACAGGCCAGAGACAGACAAGATGGCAGAACCTATCAACGCTAACCCGACGGTGCTGGACGAGCGCGCACTGCCCACAAGAGCGGACGTGGAGGAGAAGCAGGAGAGGAGGCTCAACTCCCAGCTGGACGAGCTGCTGTCGTTGTCGATTGGCACGGTGGCGGACGCAGCACCAGGCTCTCCAGGCTCGCTGATTGATACAGAAACAGACGAAGAAGAAGAAGGAGAAGAAGACGAAGATGAGGACCCAATCGACGCGCAGGAGATCTTCGATCTGATTGCACACATCACGGACCCGGAGCACCCGGTGACGCTGGGGCAGCTGAGCGTGGTGAACCTGGAGGACATCACCGTGACGGATAGCGGGGACCGTGCGCAGATGGCAGAGGTGCTCATCAAGATCACGCCCACCATCACACACTGCTCACTGGCGACGCTGATTGGGCTGGGCATCCGTGTGAGGCTGGACAGGTGTCTCCCCGTGCGCTTCCGCATCACCATCCTGCTCAAGGAGGGCAGCCACCAGAGCGAGAACCAGGTCAACAAGCAGCTCAACGACAAGGAGCGTGTTGCTGCCGCGTGCGAAAACGACCAACTTCTTGCGGTGATTGCGAAGATGCTCTCGACGTGCAAGTGACTCCGCAGTAATGTAATGTAATGCCCCTCATGTCTTGATCTGGGGAAAAATCCTCCCGGCCGTAAGAACAGTAGAATCATGTGTGGATTTCGCACTCCATTTCAACAACTTCACCAGCACATGCTCCTCTACACTCAACTAACTGCCCACCACCACAGCGGCACACAACCAGCGGCAACGACACAATGGGCTTCTTTCTTCCGTATGAGAGCCTCGCTCACCTGAAGGAGTACAAGTAGGTGCATTCTTTTCCTGGTGATTTCTGGCCGCTTGGAGGAACCGCTGCGTCCGGGATCCCACCAAGTGCAGGAACGAAGAGCAAGAAGCAAGCAAGCACGAACAGCAATACTAACACCACATTCTGAAAGGTACCAGAGTGAAGACAGATCTCTCACTACCAAATACATCCTCAAACCGTTCTGGGTCAAGTTTGAGAGAATATTCCCACTGTGGATGGCGTAAGTATCCTCTCCTCTTCTCTTTCGTCTTAAAATGATCTGAAACACTAACGCCCAAGCAAAAGTCCAAACGTGGTCACACTACTGGGATTCCTCTTCGTGGTTGTGAATTTACTCACAGTGTTCTACTATGATCCATTCCTCTTGGCACAATCCCCACGTTGGACCTATTTCACATATGCATTCGGATTGTTTATGTATCAAACGTTTGATGCATGTGATGGTATCCATGCGTAAGTCCTCCCGCCCTCTATCCCTCTTCTGCACCATTCTTTCACACAAGTTACTAACATGAAATGTTTTAAAAAGCCGTCGTACAGGTCAGAGTGGACCTCTTGGTGAATTGTTTGACCACTGTGTCGATGCAATTAACACAACACTATCCACCATTGTATTTGCATCAGCAACAGGATTGGGATACTCTTGGATCCTCGTGATTGCTCAATTCGGTACTTTGGCAAACTTTTTCCTAAGTACATGGGAAGAGTACCATACACATAAGTTATTCCTCTCAGAATTCTCAGGACCAGTTGAAGGAATCTTGATGATTATAATCATGTTCACACTCACTGGACTCTTTGGACCACAGATTTGGAAAACACAATTGTTCCAATTGGACTTGTCTTCGATCAAATTGAGTGAACAATACCCAATCACCCCAATTGAGGTGTTTGTTCTTGGAAGTGTGTTTGGATTGTACTTCAACATTGAAAGTGCAAGAAGAAACGTTGCCACATACTACAACGATTCTAAGAAGTCCTTGGATGCGTACAAGGGACTCATCCCATTCTTTGCATACTATTCTACAGTGTTTGCCTGGTTGATCTATAACCCACTTATCGTGGATAACTACTTGTTACCATTTGTCCTCACAGTGGGGTTGACTTTGGCATTTATGGTTGGAAGAATCATCATTGGACATTTGACGAAGCAACCTTTCCCATATTCTACACCTTCATCATTCATTCCATCTTTGGAGTTCTTGTTATACATATTGCTTACACATTTGGGTTACAGCTCTGATTCCATCACTGGTGATTTGATCTGGACCGGGTTTGGTCTGTCCTTAGGTTTCCACTCTTTGTTCATCTTGGAGATCATTTATGAAATCACTGCATACTTGGACATTTGGGCCCTGACTATTAAGCATCCAAAGAAAGTTGAGTAAATTCGGATATAATAACAGTCACATAACCAGTGTACAAATCCATAAATATATTTACAGATGTCTCATAAATCGATAACACATGATCTAATTATATGTTCAGCTACAAAAATTTAAACAGATCGTTTTGTATAACAAGAGAAAACTGATTGACGTTCATATCATTAAATTTTCTTTTTCTTTTCATTCATAGAATACCATGAGAAATAGGAAGAAGACAATCAATAAACATGTTTTGTTTTTCAAACACCATGTAAACATGACATGCGTTGAAAATTTACTACCAGGAGTAGCAACGGAGTGAGGGATGAAGAAGTGGTACAAGAGATGATATATGTACATGTGTGTTTATGTGCAAAAAAAGCGAATCAACAAGATGAACGATTTACCCGCCCATCAGAGAGGGGGTGAGTTTGTGGTGTGTAATGTGGTGTGAAGGGAGTTAGATGTGATATGTGAAAGGTGTTGGGTGAGATGATGGAGATGTTTAGGCAGTGGCTGGAGCAGCTGGAGCGGCCTCAGCACCTGGGGCAAGGATATCGTTAGATCCCTGCTGCAACTTGAACTCCTTCTCCAACTCCATCAACTGCTGTTCAGACAAGATGGCAAGGGACAACGGAACACCCAAGAGTAGAGTGGAGGTGGTCAAGATCCAGGCAAAGTTACCAGCCTTTGCGAAACCTGTCTGGATGGTGGATGTGATGGTGGATGCAATGTTGGAGACAACGGCACGTTGGTTTGGTGGGACAATGTCCTTCAGGGCAACAACCCTGTCGTAGAGTGTCTCATCCTCATCGAAATCGTCATCTGAGTCGTCTTCGGAGTCGGTCTCAAAGTCGTTGTCAACCACTGGGGCGTCAGCGGCGGTCTTGGCCTGCTGTTCTTGGAACTGAGCCTCCTGCTCGTCGTCGATCTGTGTGAGTTTGACCATATTGATGTGTAGGGTGTGTTTAGTTGGTGAGGGGGTCGGTGGTTGCTGAGCCTGTGGAGTTTGATCTTTTGCCGTCGTCGTCGAATTGGAAAATTGGAAAAAGTGTCAGGCTGAGCTCCCCGCGAATATTTCCTGTTCCAGCGTCAATAGTTACGAGCCCTGGCCTGGCGATGAGCTCGAAGTGTGGGGGGGGGGGAAGACTAGCCACTTTTTCTATCGTTTCTGCGTATTTACCATTTACTGTCCTTGTAACTTGTGTATAAATAGTCATAAATTTGAGTGTCATTAAGCTTTAAAATATAAATCTGTGAGTGCGGTGTGGTATAAAGTTTTGCGGGTTCCCTCATGGGTATAGTAGCTT
The DNA here is from genome assembly GCA_030563305.1 of Petasospora maesae. NCBI lineage: Eukaryota > Fungi > Ascomycota > Saccharomycetes > Phaffomycetales > Wickerhamomycetaceae > Petasospora > Petasospora maesae. The sequence continues at coordinate 12,264 of JAKUBT010000057.1, forward strand.
CACGACATCTTCACAGATTGAGAACCATGTCTTGTGGCACAAGCTTCAAATCTTGCCACTGGACGAGTATGTCTTGAGTTTGAACTCATGGACATGCCTCTTCCGAAATCTGTCAAGTTGAATCCCTTTGCACTGTCTGTGGATATCATCTCCAATTCTCCAGTGGCACGATCCACAGAACACAGTAGGTCTGGGTTCCTTGAACCGGCAAGGCTCAACTTCATCAAGACAAATGACTTCTGAAGTGTAGAAAGACATTCAGCACACGTGATGATTGGATGCATCACCGAACGTGTAACACCTTTGAAAGGTGCTAGTCTTTGCCATTTGTCCCATTGTGACCAAATTATACAACTGTGAAGTGCGGTGTGAATCTCCTTTGATCTCGTCATGTCGATGATCTGTTCATATCCCAGTGGTGGATCACTAGTCTCTGATGGACTAATAGTGGCAAATCTTAAATCATTGTCTTCAAAATCCACAATCTCTGCAGAGAAATCCAAAATGCATTGTTCCTCATCGGTCTCAAACAAGAGAGAACGGGAGTATGAATTGACATGAACTTTAAGCCAAAGCTTCAGCGTCGAGTGATCTTCAAACTGAATGAAACCAGTGATTCGACATGAATCAAAATCACAAGTCAGTATTTTCACCTTAACTGAGTCTTCAGAGTTGAATTCCAATCCTGGCTTCAAAAAAATACATGGCATCGGTCTAATCACATCAAATCGATACTCTTTATACGGATCAACCACATGGTTAGGATCGTCATCGGTAACTTCCCTGTACGTTCTCTTCCTCGAGTTGGACTGTTTGAACTTCTTATACTGATCCATTTGTGCTCCCTTAGCACGGCGGTCACTGAGGAACGACGTCAAATGTGCGTTAAGAGGTTGTGTCAATCCATCTCTCAATAGGGTATGTGCATGTGTGAATATGCTTTTCGTTGTGTCTGGCTGTGATTGTGGTCTTGTAGGCTGACGAAGTTCATTACGCAGTGAGTTCCCATGACTCAGTGCTCTTTGTGAAAGCTCCTCCAGAACGAGATCCTCTGCGGAACGGGCATTGATGGAACGTAACAGACTTGTGTGCTGTGTGTCTTCTGGTGCAATGGAGTCGGAAGCAAAAGTCCTCGACACGGGAAAGGCGTGTGGTGGAGGAGGAGGTCTTGTTGGTGGACCGTACAGTGGGATCCAGTTCACTGGTGCCATACTCTCATGTGGTGGCTCCAGTGTTTCTGAGCCGATGTCCATGTTCCTGTTGGCGTACAGCGACGGAAGCATATGGGCTCTCCCGGGACGTCTTCTGGCATTCAGTCTCAAGGAGTCTGCCAGGTATGATGGCGGAGGAGGCAGAGGGGTTGATGCCGCTGCTATCGCCCGTTGTTCTCGTTCTCGTACCAGGTCTTGGTCCTCCTGTAGCGACTCGGTGTAGTGTGCTGCCAGGGTGTCAATGTCAGCGTTGATCTGCTGGTATTCGAGTTCCGCCTCGTCTGAACGGTCACCATGGCGGGAGGGGACCCGGGCTCCCCATCGAGGTCGACCACGGTTTGACACGTTGTACGGGTTTCCTGGGCCTGGCATCTGCTTGTACTTCTTGAATTTTTCTATTCGTTGTGTGCGTATAGGACGCGTGTATGATGTAGTGGATGTAGATAGGGGGGAAGAGTGGCGTGGCGGGTCGCTTCTTTCTGGCGGTACGAGCTGGAGCTGTGCTGGAGCGTGTGGAGCAGAGTGCCAGTGGTGGGGAGAAGTGGCAGTTGAAGGCTTCGAGCGATGTGTGAAAGGTTGTTGTTGGGTGGTGGAGTGGAGCGCTGTGGGTTCGTTGTGTGGAGCCTGTGCGTGGTATTTGGGGAAGAAATGTGCCAAATTCACGATCAGCGCACGAGCTGGCAGCCTAGCACTACAACAAGTTGACTGCCTCCTGAAGGATCGTCTTTTGAAGCAGCCACCTGCCCATCGTATTGGCACAAACCTGACTCGCAGCGTGAAACACTGAGATACTACTAGCCATCGAGTATCTGGTACAATTCCAGTCTTTTAGTGGGATTCGGTGTGTCTTCAACTAGGCCTGGCCTTCTCATCGACCCCGCGCTATGAGCCACGATGCTGTTGTACACGTGACTTTATACACGTGACAATGATCACGTGACTCCTCCTGATTGACGAGCTCGGCGCTAACCTGCCCGACTTTTGGCAACCCTGATCCACATACATTCTGTCAGCTTCCATGTGCTTCTTTCTATTGCTGGGAGTGAGATTCCCGGATAGCTACGCCTCCACGGCTGTGTGGTCAAACTCGGGCGTGCGCCGTCATTGTGCATCGCAACCAAATTTAGCAGCTGGAGAACCACGCTCGTCACCGCGCACATGACAAGTCAACCATTGGCAGCAGAAGGAGATATATATACTCGGATAACTTGACAAATTGAGTGTGGAATGCGATATCTGTAACGTTGATATGATCAAGTGTATAACTGGCTCATCAACACCTTCTTTATTCTGAATTGTGGCGTAAAGTGGTGCCCATGAGCAGAAGAAAGCAATCTAAGCTGCAACCCCCAACAACTGCAACTGCAACGTTGCTAAATTGCTTCAGGCAGCAACCACTCATTGCCACACCGTCACCAACGTGCGCAATTCAAGTCATTCTTCTCGACACCAAGCCTGCAGGCACGATGAACAAGACTTGCCCCTCCATGGGTATAAATACCCTCGTTGTTCCCCTCAATGTCAACGGTTGATCTGGATCCACTTGATTCTTCTCTCCACACAAGATCAGCTCGAACACAAACAAGCTAATCTAATCAACAACCACTACTACAACTACACACAACACTACACAAAATGTCAGACACCGGAAGAAAGAACTTTTCAGACAAGCTCGGTGAGTCCATCACCCCAGAGTCCCAGAAGTCCTTTGGTCAGCAGGCCAAGGAGACAGTGACTGATGGAATCGACAAGGTGCAACGTGAGGTTCAGCCAGACGAGTCCAAGTCCTCCTTCCAGAAGCTCGGTGACTCTGTCGAGTCTGGTCACGAGTCTGGAAAGGCCGAGGCCCAGGATACTGGAAAGTCACTCTCTGAGACTGCAGGTGAGTACGCTGAGGCTGCTAAGAAGACATTGAACGATGCTGCTGAGTACGTTTCCGGTGCCCTTGGTGGTGCCTCTGAAGGTGCAAAGCAGGGTGCCGAGAGCACCAAGTGATTTTGACATTTCTGCCCACGAGATTGTATAGCTATGGCTCCATGACGCCTACAATTCAATGAAAGTACTGATATATATATACCTAACTGAAGACAAACGTAGAACTCTCTGTACATAATAGATGGCACATCAGGGACACGTAAAAAATAAAGTACGGGCGCTATGTACCTCGAATTCATACTAGAGGGCCAATTAACAAAAATCTTGAAATTAATACACGGGTGTATACAAACAAGGCTATACCCTGTAATCACACACTTTGGTCAGTATGTCCAGTGTTGACATGCTCAAAGGCCTGCTTCTGATCATCATCATGTGGAATACCAGAACTAGCATCATCTCCTTCACCAAGCGCAGCTCTTGAGAACTTGTGATCGGTTGGAACAAAGCCATGAGACTGCCATGGCTGTGGAACAGTGTCATACATCTCATCAACCTGCTCAAGACTCAAACCTTTAGTCTCAAAGATGGTGACATAAGCAAAGAAGAAACAGAGGAAGTTACAACCACCCCAGATAAAGAACACTTTCGATTGCAAGTTTGCAGATCCAGGTTCATCATCCACCAGATATGGAGTAGCATAGGCAATTCCAAAGTTCCATAGCCAATTGGATGCAGTGGACATCGAAACACCCTTGGCTCTGATACTCAAAGGCATGATCTCAGCAATGATAACCCAAGCGATTGGACCCCAAGTAGAGGCAAAGAAGGCAATGAAGATACAAGTGAATGCAACGAGACACTTCTTTGCAGCATCAGAGTCGGCAGCAACTCCAATAATGGCAATCAACAACTCAGAGACACACATACCAGCGGCACCAATGAGCAAAAGAGTACGACGACCAATAATTTCAATAAGTATAACACCAGGAATGGTCATACCAACGTTGACAACATTAGTAGCCACTTGGACAAGGAATCCGTTGGAGATACCAGAGTCCTTGAAGAAAGTGGTTCCGTAGTAGAAGATGAAGTTGATACCAGTGAGCTGCTGGAAGGCCTGCAACCAAATACCAGTCATAACTCTCTTCAACTGGTTGTTTCTTGGGTTGAAACAATCCAACCAACCTCCACCACCACGAGCACGTTCATACTCAAAGTTTGCCCTGATCTCACCAAGCTCATCAACGATGGCTGGATGGTCTGGTGGTAATCTTCTGAGTCTGGAGAGAGAATCAGCAGCCTTGGCATCATTTCCCTTGAAGACAAAGAAACGAGGTGTCTCTGGAAGGAAGAACATACCCACAGTGATGATGATGGACCACAAAAACTGTAGGGCAATTGGCACTCTGTAAGAAGCCGACCCACTGATGTTGTGTGTACCTTGATTGATAATGGCAGCGAGCAAGAGTCCAATGGTGATGGCAAATTGGTACAACGAGGTAACAGCTCCTCTGATCCAACGTGGAACACACTCAGCTTGGTACAACGGGATCACAGCAGAGACAAGACCAACACCCAACCCAGCAAATGCTCTACCGGCAACGAGCAATGGGATGGCCGTGGCAGCAGTTTGCAAGATGATACCAAAGTTGAAGACAAGAGCAGTGGCAATGATCAAAGTCCAACGACGGCCAATGGTATCAGAGAGTAAAGGTGCACCAAGGGAACCAAAGAACGTACCAGCAGACAGGATGGAAACAATAAGGGAATGCTCAGATGATGAGAAAACACCAGGTTGTCCATCCACACTAGGGTTATCCTCTGGGAAATGTAACAAGACATGCTTCATGGCCAAGATACCAGAGATGGTACCAGTGTCATAACCAAAGAGGACACCACCAAAAGCTGCGAATATACCAACGAGGATACCAACGGTGGTGGAACCTTCGGTCTTCTCATCCATGTTGATGTATCGCTTCAACAGCGCAGAGTTTTCGAGCCCCATCTTGATTCAATTATAGCAACTAGTGATAGGGATATCTGTATAGAAGGGGAAGCGATGTAGTATCTCCGTGTGCCTGTATTGAGGGTGGTGTGTGGGTATTTATACCGCACAGGCAGGGCCAAGCCATAAGGTTTCCCAGCGGGGGGAAGAAGGGTGGGGATGGTCAGACAACCAACCAGCTATCGGTGGCATGTAAACAACGGGAGAACTGGTGGGTTGGCGCCATAGCAACCTCGAGCCGTTGAGCCTCCCACAAATACCCAATGCAGAGATGAAGAGCCGTGGAAGTGGGGCAATGGGGGATATTTTTCCGGGGCCCTACGTGCGTGCATTGGTCCCTGCTGTATACCCCGGATTCCCGCAGCCTCTCCATACCACTGTGAGTCGTGACCCTGCAGCTCTGTGACTCCAGCGCAGGGGAAGTTGATGGGGGGCGGTTCTTTCCGAGAGACAACGAATCATGTGTGTTTGGTAGTCATTGGGGATCTCTGTTTGTGTGCACTCCTTCCAGTGTTGTAACTCATGGAGAAACTTTCCCATGAGCAATATCCACGGCGTGACAAGCAACCATCGCCAAGCTTCAGGGAACAACTCTCCCCGCGGCGGAGACCCGAAGTGATCACTGATCATCATCATGGCCCACTCTGTGACAAGGCCCACTCTGTGACAAGGCATAGATCCCGGGGTCTTGTTCAACAGTTTACAAGCATAGAATGCCATCCAACAACAAGGTGTTGTGCGCGTTGGTCTAGCGAAGTCGCAACTCCAACGTCTCATTAGATCGACACTCCATCGAGTGTTCTGAACAAAAAAGGCCGTGTAGATTGCCGCTCAGATCTAGATTTTTGGTTGCTACTTTTGTATACTGGAAGCGGTCATTCGCAGTACTCCACACTTACCAACTATCTCGTAACAGTGACCAAGAACAGTTGTCGTTACCGCACCCTGCAGCATTCAACCAAGTCGGCCTACAACCCTACAGCGTCCTCTTGTGACCACTCCGGAGCCCTGCATGAACAATCGTCATGAGATGAACCTGGAATGGCCTGGCCCAAAGGTGCACCACTGCCAATTGGTCAAAAAGCACCTGAAAGAGAGTAATATATCAAGATCTTGTATACTGTCAGCCAGCAACAGATCTCAGGGCCCCCTAGCACTCATGGATCTCAACTCGACCATGGCGCCGTGTATCTGTACTCACAGAGATAGAAGGGGTGAGCAGCCTGATGTCTGATGAGCAGTAAGAGGAAGAGACCGGAAGATCATGAGAAACGGTGAACATGCAAACGTCGAGATGTGCTTTGTGTAACGCCCAACTGCCCCAGAGTCCACACTCCAGCACGCGGGAGAAACCCCCCGGAGTTTTGGGGGCAGAGCTTCGGAAGCACCGCAGCGGCTTCGGAACAAATTATCTCCGGGCAGGCGCGAAGAATAACCTGGACATCCGGACACCTCCCCGCCTTTTTGTGCCAGCAGAGTCCCCGGCTCATCTCACGGGGTACTGCTACTACTAGTTGACGTGAGGACAGCGGCTTCACTACAGTGTCATTGCATTGTTGCAAGTTCAGGGATCTAGACTCCAGCATTCCAGCACGCCCAAAGTCGGCCTACAATGCCTGTCCACCTCTGAGTGTGCTGTGCCGTTGTACTGCGTGCCGGTGCGAGTCCAGCGTCTCCAGTTTCCCCAGACGGTGCGTAGACTTCGAGTCGAATCATCACTCTTTCCCAATTGGGGGGAAGTCAGTGCCACAAAATGGGCCCTTAGGACGTGCCTGTGTGTACACTCTTTAATCGGTGTGTGTACACCCCAGAATAGGCCCACCATGAGGTAAGAGCATATATTCTCCGTGCTCCGTGTGCCATAATATGGGCGTCCCAGATCCCGACCGGCTTGACCCGGACTCGGGGGGCCCCAGGGCTCGCAACCAAAAAAACTACCTCATCTCTCATTCACCACACTTCTCGTTCCTCTCGGTTTCTTCTATCTTTGCAATTGCATGCTGGTCTAGTTAGTTCTACCTTCTGGAGTTTACCACAAGACTCTTCCCAACGGTCATGGGAAGAGCTGGCTTCCTCGTACCCACCCTCTGGCAGGCTGGCAGGGCGATTCAGGTAGCAGTCAGGGGTACAGATCACACTACCCGTGAAGCATCAATGCTCAGCGAGCTGGCCTACTCTTCCCATCACGCATGAACCCCGATTACTCGCCATACTTATACGCATACCCAAGGGGTTATATATACTGGTATAACAGACAAAACCATCAGGTACTACACCGACCTCCAATCTCAGAGCATCTCATATTTACTCGTATAGAGGTAACTAGTGGCTGGGTACTTACTAGCAGTGTCTTTATCACCACAAGACACAAGAGAAGACACCATGATGGCGTTAACACAACTTACTGTAGAAGCTAGTCCGAGGATTTCGAAAGCTCTCCAAAGCTATGAAACGATAAGCTATCAACACATCAACGATAATCAAGCTTGAGTTCACTACAGAGGCATGGTGAGGGACAAGCTGGGCGAGCCTCTACGCGAGCCTCTTACCAGGACATCTCACGACGTAGGAACTCCATGATTCGATAAGCGCTCAAGCTATTTGTGCCTAGTAGTGCACATCATAGAGCATCAGAGATATTCTCCACTGCTGAAGCCGTGATCGCCCTGCATGGCACGCTGGAGCTGCTATTCTGTCCTCCAGCTTCACAAGTTCACGATTCACGAAACCCATGTCTCTTTGTGTTCACGGCGGGCCCACCAACTCTTGATCAGCAAATGGCCGCATGTTTCCATTGGAATCCTTTTGGAAAAGCTTAAAATTTGGAGTTGATTATTCCGATTCCCATTTCGTTACGCCTCCTTCACTTCGAAGCTGATCCTCTCAACAAGAGGCACAAACATGCCTAGAGGTGCTTGGACTCGGCCTCACGAAAGCTCAAGCCTATGCCGCTGGGGCTAAACTGCCGCGCCGCAGGATGTTGGGTTAGCCCACTTTTTTGACAAAGGCCAGCCCCAAAGACGAGTGGATAAGAGTTGTATGGACCTCTATGACAGTCTATGGTCGTTGTGAGTGTGGGTTCGACGCTGTAGCTTGTGTTAGAAGTTCTCTGGCCCACAAATGAGAGATCTAACTACTTAAAACCGTCTACAATCCCCTCTTACAAGGCTTTGTGGATCCCTCAAAGAAGACATACCGATGCCTAACACCCATCCCGGGGACAAACGCTGACATACAGTTGCATCTTTTGAAGGGTCATTTATGCGGCTAGATGTTCAGCTGGCTGGACTTTTCAGCCTCCATCTCCTTCTATGCCTCCACTACTGCACGACGTCTCTCGAAATGAGAGGTGTTCTTTCCGACAATCCCTCTCTTGCACGCTTGCCAGCAAGCTATAGATAGGCAGAGCCCGTTTATTTATCCTTGAGTGAAGTGTCTGGCATTCTGAGGGTTGCTTGAACTCAGGGGGAGTGATGACCATGTTGATGTTCCCCTGTCCCCTGCGAGCACCACAAGCCGGAGTGCGACAACACTCGAGGCACTACAATGCCAGATCATATATCAATCGGCATCAACTCCATTTGAATAGCTAGTAACATGAATTTGTGCTCCCTTCCAGACTTCTGCGAAGCTATGACCTATGCACCACCCAATCGTACCCTTGTTGATGTGCTTCGAATGGTCTGACCGAGTTCTGGCCACTTTTGTGGACCATGGCGCTTTCTTGCAGCCATGTATTGTAACGCCTTTGCCGGCGGAGTCTCTTCTGGACACAGCCAACCTAGTTCATCCCCATCCAGTTATAAACTAATTAAAGAATAACCTCTCTCAATGTCTCCTTCACCTTCAATGGTCCCATATCACGTGTGAACACGCATTCAGCATTTAGCACGTGACCACAGATTTTGTGATCTCTATCTGCCTGTCCTGAGAAATCTCCTCGCGCGTGCCTTGAGAGGCGGGGATATCTGGTTGTACCAGTTCAACCGGCCATTTGTCATTTAACACTATAGTGGGACATTTAATGTAGCTCATTAGTTCATAAAATTTCGTAAACGAGTGTAGGTAGTCCGTCTCAAGCCCCCTCAAAAGGTCAGAAGAACGTTTCTAGGACATGATCATCTTTCAAATTCTCCTCAACAACCTTGTAAATCTCCATCAACAGGTTCGGGAACTTTCTGTTGAAATACTGATAGAACCCGCTAGGAAGAGGGCTCATCTTACCAACCAATTCCTCTGGTAGGTCGTTGAAATGATGGTACTTGTTTCTCAATGCTCTCAAAAGGTCCATCAATCTGTGTCCATGATACTTTCTATACTTTCCCAAGTTGTCCATAAACATCTTCTCAAACTTGCAACACCAATCATCGCCAATGACACTTGGTGTAACTGCCTCGAGCTTTTGAAGAAGCTCACTAGGTGGATCTCTTTGCTCAACTTCATATCTGTCACTGACCTTCAAAAGGAATTCCAATTTTCTTGCACTGGTCCAGAAGAATGGATGCTTCAGCACTTGATCAGTGTTAGGTCTCACCTTAGGATTTCTGGCAATCATCTTTGAAACCAAGTCCTTGGCTTCCTCAACGTTATCTGGTAAGAAATCCAAAGCATCCAATGAGAACTCACCCTTGATTACATTACCCTCTCTCAAATATCTGTCACCAAACGGATGACTTCCGTTGGAAAGAATGTAATAGAACACACAACCAAGTGAAAAAATATCAATAGCCCTTGTGAGTCTTCTCTTAGACAATGTGTCAAATACCAATGGCTCAGAGATGGAGTTGGTGGATGCAGTGGTGTTGAATGAATGATCACTGTTCATTGAAGACATTGGGTTGTAAGTGGTATTGGATTCATCAACAAGCAACTCAGGTGCCCTCCAACCAGATGTTCCAGCAGCGTGCTGTGTAGTTGCTCTGAATGAACTCTCATCAGCCTCCAGACGTTTGCATAAACCGAAATCAGAAATAAGAATACGAACAGGAGAAAACTCACCTGTACGGGTCTTCAGCTTCTTTGGAGGAGCAACAAGAATGTTCTGGGGTTTGATATCTCTGTGGACGATCTTCAAAGTGTGTAAGTGATGGAGACCTTTAGCGATTTGTTCCAAGACATTGACTGGGTTCATGAGACTCATCAATTCTGGATACTCGATGGACTTCTCAATGACATCTTCCAAAGAGGCAGAGCACAACTCAAGTGCAATGTACAAGAACTTATCGCTTGTCTCACTATAGAAGTATCTGATGACATTTGGGTGGTCATCACTCTCAGTTAACAAGTTGATCTCATGGCTGGCAACGTCATAAAAATCGATCAGCATTCTCTTAACTGCAACATCTCTGTTCTGAAAAGATCCCTTGAAGACAACAGTTCCATATGACCCATAACCCAAAATTGTGCTTGACAATGACAATCCATTCAACTTAGTCGGTGTTGTGGTGTTTGTATCCGAGGATGTGGATGAGGCAGTTGTTGGGGGTGTTTGAAGAGCGAGAGGTTCGTCATCGGCCTGATCCTCCTTGAGTTCTGCCAAAGCAGTCTTCTTGGATTTCTTACCTCCTCTCGATCCTCTCTTTCTCTTCTTCAAACCATAGGCATTGGTTTCGGTCGACATCTTCTCCTCGATTGGAGGTTCGATAATTTTCACCTCTTTCTTTGGCTTGACAGCAACTTGATCTGCGATCTCTCCCTCCAAGTCCTTCTGTCCATCATCAATTGCTTTAGGCGTGTCAATGGCAGTCGATGTTTTTCCAAGAGATTCAAGAGGTTCTAAAACGGGTTGTTTTTCCTCTGATTCAGTTTCAATGGCCGTTCCGCTCTTCAACTCAAGCGTTTCTTTCTCAGAAACAGGCATCTCAACAGTAGATGACTTCACCACCTTTAGTTCAAGTCCATTGTTTCTCAAGAGAGTGTTCAAAGTTGGTAGCCACTTGAGCTTGATGGCAATCCAAATGAAGAGACCAACAATCATGATCATAACAAGCTGTTCAATGAGCCTGTACAAGACACCACCAAATGCAGTGTCGAAGAAACCTGATTTTGATCTTGGTGCAGGATCAATTCTCAATAACGGTGAACCAGAAGGAATGCTCACCCATTCAGACTTCGTTGGTGTGTAGTATGCGTCAGCATCATTTGATCTCGGTGGAGTTTGTGTGTTGTAGTCAACTGTGTTTGGTGGGTATTGGTGAGGAAAATGAGTAGGTAGGCCGATACCATTGCCTGCACCTGTTGGCTCTTGATCAATATCTTCTGAGTCTGCTGGGATATGGACACCAATGAGGATACTGTTGAAATGATGTGGACTGTTGACATAGTCTGGTCCTCTGTATCTATGGTTTGCAGAGTACCTTGATATTGGAGCAAACTTCACCACTGATGGATAGTTCTCACTCGACAGAGCATACCATGATCCGTTTCTGGTCATGTCCAAGTATGTCCCAACAATCTTCTCAGCTGGTGCATGTAGTGGTTTTAGTGGGTGTGGTACCACAATCAGATCCGGTGATTCAACACCAGCCATTTGCCCACTTGAGAGAACATCAAACACATTGACGGCCGCGTACGGCAGTTGATTCATCCAGTATGGTTCATTAATCCCAGATTTGATAGCCCAGATGGTTCCATCACTGTTCGGAGCGATGTATGTTCCATCCATTGGAATTCTGTGTTGGTATGCAAGGTCTGAATCAATGTTGTTTGGACCCCAAGTTGAGTAGGTCACATTCCAATATGTGTTGTCCTTGCCGTGAATTGTGAGCTCGTATGTTGTTTTTCCAAGCATGATCATATCAGAACACTCAGAACCTGATGCACAGATTCTCTCATTGTCTGGAAGACCGGTCCCATATGTAGAGATGATTTCACCAGTGTTGATGTTGATGCTGTACAAAGATGACTTTCTGACACCAGTGCAGATTTTATCATCACCAAGAGAGAACGGACTTTTCAGTACAAGATGGGATATGCTTACTGGGAGTTTGTTCAACCCAGCCTGTTTGTTGAAGAAATACAGGTTTCCGTCACTGTAGGGTTCAACAATCCATGTCAGATCGTCATTAACACCATCCAAGTCCTGCGACACGTTTGTTCGTACTTGCACCAGTGCTTCATCAACTTCCAAAGACCACTTGAGTTCTCCAGTGTTTCTGTCCAAGGCATGGATCCCACCTTCGATATCTGAAACCAGCAGATGAGGAGAGAGATGGAATGCCTGGATCGGCCGCATGCCTTGTTGTACATAATCCAGCTCTCGCCTCTCAATGAGGCCCTGAGCGGTATTTGTGTCATGCTGTTGGTGTGGGTATGCTAGTACGTCGTGTCTGGGTGTGTGATCGTTATGGATATGTTGTTGGCGTGATTCGATATGCTGTTCTTGTTGTTGGTGGGAAATGGCAGGAACATCCTTGGCGGCTCGTGAAAAAAGCCAGCTGGGTGACAGGAGCGCCAGAACCACCGTGAGCGCCGGTATGGTGTATAGAAGCAGAAGTGCCTGCTTAGACCACAGCATCCTGGCGGTCTGCGTTTGTGAGGGCGTGTGTGGCGTGTGTAGTTGTTGTGTGAATAGAACTCCTAGCCCAGGGTGAAAGAAAGGGGGAAGCGTGTGACAGCGTGCAGGGCGGTGCTGCTGGGAGGAGTGCTAGCGCAGCAGTGAATGGGGCGGCAAGCGTGTGACAAAAAAGGAAGCACCAGGGCCAGAGACAAAGCTTGTGAGGGGGGTTCAAGGCTGCAACCGAGCGTTTGTGATGTGTAAAGTTGTTGCAAGCTCAGCGGGAAGTTGAGTTCCTTGTGGCGGACAAGCGAATCTTCCTCCTTCCTGGTGATGGTCCAACAACAATTTCGCGAAAATTCGCGGGGCCTGTCCAGACTCCACGAGCTGTGCCACATGCCAACTGCCGGGGGAGCGCCGTGTGGTCGAGAGGTGGTGTCACGTGATTCCTTGTGAGCGCTGCGAGGACTAGGTCGGATAGACCACTATTTCCGCTTCATACAGAGAGAGAACACGATAACTGGGGAATAAAATCTATAAGTTCATTAAAAAATCACCATCTGGTTGGGTGGCGTCGGCTCACAAAGTTGTGCTCAAAGGACTGGTTGACCTCCAGGGTCAGAATCCCCTTGAGCTTTGAAGACGCCAGCAGGCGCCCACTCACCGTGAAGCCAAATCACTCACCCATACTGTAGAGAACTGAAAGCATCAAACCTGCAGCTTCATATATCAAAAGAAAATGTGGGAAGAATCCAGAGAAAAGTGTCATTAGAGAAGTATGCCGGATCCGCCGTGGGTGGAAACCCCAGGACCAAACCCAGCTAACCTCTAGAGCGTCAAGGCCAATGGCCAAAGACCACGAAGATCTTTGTGGCACAAGACATGGGTTAAAACAAAGCATGAGAAGAATGAACAGCAAACAAACATGAAAACTGTGGCCCCCATCCACCTTCAAAAGAAGGGCCACAGGAGAAAACAAAGTACAACAACAGGGGTAAAGGACAACTCATAATTACCAGGCACACCGAAGGAGGGCGCTCAGTTGGTGATGTCCACACGATGCTCAACAATACCCCTGAGGATCTTGATCTTACCGTAGAAAGGATCGAAATGCATACCATCATTCATCTTGATATGCTTTGGCTTGTTTCTGTGTTCGGATCCAGGAGTTGGCCATGTACACTTAAGACCCAATCTAGCGCATTCGTGGCATCTTGGCTTCGACTCACAACAACGTTTCTTGCGGTGACGACAAGTGAGACAACCCATGCGTGAACGTTTTGTCTTGCCATCGTCCATCTGTTTCTTGTATGGTGATCCAGGTGATGAAGGAGAAGAGATGCCACCGTGGTGCTCCTCATAGTTGTGTTTTGGAACGTTGGTGTATGAGTACTCCGGTGAGCTTGAGACTGAGGAGACATCAGACTTGTTTCTTGAGTACATGGAGTTGTTGTCAATCTGGCCAAGAGAGGACGTCGAAGAGATGGAGTTACCATCATCAGCATATATATGAGCTGGTATCAACCCTGACATATCAATAGCTGGACCTGGCTGTCCCTGGAATGGCGGTTGAAGCCAGTTTGTACTTGCTGGTGCTGGGTAGGACTCCATCTGCGGGGGCTGGTGGGCAAAGACCTGAAGAGCTTGCTGTTGATTCGAAAACCCGCGTGTGTTGTTGTTGTACTGGACAGATGGATTGTAGAGAGTTTGGAACTGTTCGTCAGGCGACAGTACGTCCCTCGAGTTAGGCACATCTACCGTAGGGTAGAGAAAGTCTTGGTGGTTCGGGATGTTGTGGTTCTCCATGTTTGGGTATATCTGGAGGGAGAAACAGAGAGATGACGATCAGAAATGGAGCTTCACAAGAGCAGAAAAGGTGGAGTGTATGAGTGAAGTGGCCGTCGAGTGGTTTGGTCTTTTGTGAGAGTTTGGATCAATGGTCTCGATGCTTTGGCGGTGGTGGTGGAAGTGACGACGCAGAGTTTCCAAAGATGAAGGCATTGCCATGTGCAGCGGATAGGAAGATCGAGCCACGGCGAGGTGGGGTGTTGAGGGAGCTATATATGCGGCAGGTCCCTGGGAAGGGGAAGCAATACACTGTACTCGCTCCGGAGCACAACGCCAGAAGTTTGGGTTGGAGCCAGAGCTCAAACTCTAGAGCGTACGCGAGGTCATGCGCACTGCACGGGCAGAGTGCAATCTGTACAGAGTCGCGCGCGTCATGTCACAGCGGATAAGCGTGCACCCCTCCAACCGGGACCCGGAACACCTCGTGCCAGGCTTCTGGAATAGAGCACCACCGCTCGCCAAACTCTATTGCCTCCAGGGAAGATCCCACGGGCCAGGCTCCCTGGGTAGTTGGAGCACTGTGTTTTGTGTTCCGTGCTGTGTGGCATGCTGGCTGCCAGTTGCCACGGCCGAGCTCGGTAGAGTGGAGATCCATCCAAGTGGTATGTAGTACTAGTGCTTCTAGCACGGTGCTTCCAGAGCCTAATTTCCGCTGCTGGCGGGGAGCTAGCCTCTAGGCCTCAAAGGCCGGCCACAGCCACAGGCTCATAGGGCTCAGGCTTAGACAACCGCCCATGCAAGGGCTCTCGATCCATCGACGTATAACACCACCACCAACATACCAAACAATACTCCGTGCCTTCGGTATCATCTTGAGATCTGGTCTGATGAGACCTCCTCTCCTGGTTCCACCGTTCCACCACGGGTGTATGGCTCCAGAACTCCCGTATGTGCAGGCAGATACGGCTCGTCTGGCCCTCTCCGTGTCCTTAAACCTCTGAAGGCGAAGCATCACACGCTCTCTAGATTACCCCAAACACATGAGTCCAGTTCCTACAGCACATTCATGTCACAAGAGCTATGTCTGGCCAGCTACGACCACCTCTCGGATAATCGGCTCAAGATCGTTTACACAAGCCATAAGTGGTAGCAGAGAAGACATGTGGAAATCTGCTAGACAGGATCTCTAGAGTCTGCACTTCCTGAAAGATCTAGTATCTTGAATAATCGACGGGCATATATAGTAGCAAGTACATAAGATGGGTAGCACAATCTAGGAAGGATCATTGTGGAACTCGTGCTACTGCTTGGATATATAATAAGTGGAGCCCGCCACATGATTTCACAAAGCTCGCTCGACGCCATTTTCATAGATAGATTGCCCGCAAAGAGGTGTAGCAAGAGTTTGACTCCATTAATATGGTCCCAACTCTGGAAAGTATGGACTTTTTGCCCTTCTTGGTCTTCACAAGTGGGGAATCTTGTGGCAATTCAGTCTTTTCAGGCGATAAATATGACTAGCTAGCCTTCTCTCCACTTGACAAAGTCCTGCTGATACCACATTTCCCCGAACCATCACAATGTCTACAGTGGTACGTCGAAGCAAACCTCGATTCCTTCTATCGCAGGAGATTCTCAAGTGAAACCGCGAGTAATTCACTTCTCCGAGCGCTAGATGGCTAGTTGACTGCAGGTGCTGTGGATTTATCCATGGTATTCACGGGTCACACACCTTTGCTCCGAACTTCATGACCCATGTGACTGATGACTCTCAGAGACCTAGCTTGTCCTTATCTGATAAGACCCGGCCATGTAGAAAGCAGAGAGCAAAGACTGATGGCTACTCTGGTTCACCATGACGTATGGTGCTGCCACTGTTGATGCTACCACCACCACTACCTAGCTACAACTTCTTGTCCCCGGAAACAAGTGCCCATATCGGCACACGGGTTCCTCTCGCCGGCTGTGTCTTTGACGCGAGCTGTCGCCGACGCATGCGGGTTAACGCATGGAAGCCGATGTCAGTGTTCCGTGGCGTCCATGGAAGGTCTCGAAACGGCTTCTTCTACAGGATGTCCAACAGTAGTCGCTGAAACCTGTTGTCCCGGCTGGCTTGCGGCTTGTCGGTGGTGGTGCCCTTGATCTTGGCTTAATTTAGAGGTCCAGAATCCTCTGAGGTCTATACGCCCTTGCTGCAGGGCTTCCAGCAATTACTTCAGCGCATACCGGTGTTATCGCAAACATCGTATACAGGTGGACCTCACTATCAATTGAGTAAGATGTTTGAGCGTCTTACCAGCACAATAGAAGTACAATTTACGATTCTATTGAGGCCAGCCTGCGAGCCCTACCCACCACTAGTACTATATAGATCAAAAGATAGACACGTGATGCCCGCCGCCAACTTCGGTACGCTTCAAAGCACACCCAGAGTCGCCGCCGTTGTCCGTACCTGTGTGAGGCATCCTCGAGGCGCTAGGTTACCCCTAGATGACGATGACCCATACAATGTAGTCGTTGCTCATCAATAACATCCGTTGAGGTGTGTTTAGTAAGACACAACAGTGGTCCGGGGTTTGACATTTCGCCCGTACTTAGTGGTATATAGCGCTGGTCTTTCGCTGTAACTCCCAATTCAGTTTCACAGTGTTTGGGGTTTGGGGCAACGTTGAATAGCTTAATAAATTCCGACGATGCATGGAATCTTCTTGCTTTCAACCTAAACGTCTTGAGAGATAGGGTATACGGTTAAGCTTGCAATGAGCTTTGTACGTGTTCAGGACTGTTCTTTCTTGTTTCATGGAAACATATATTGCATCAGTGACCTTACCGACGAAGGAAGCTTGAAGTCAAAAGCTATGGGGAGAGCTCGTCTAGTCACCAATTTATAGATGGGGAGCCTCTCATACCAGGATAGTGATTTGGGTTCAAGGTTAGACATCGGAATAACTAGGCAACGGGTGAACAATAGGCCGTGATGATGCTCACTAGGAACTGGTTTCGGGGATACGGCAACTACTAGGTAGCAAGCACTGGGGCCTCTAGAACGAGCAGTCAATTACGAATGCTACTCCCCACCACTCGTCGTGACTGTACATAATGTTGACCAGCTACAATATTATTTGATTTCCTTTAGCAATCGTGTGTCTATACGCAGAATCTCGTGATAGAACAGTGCTCTAGAGGCAGCGCTATTGTTCAATTCATGTGTGAGGTTCACATCCCGCTTTAATGTTCTCTGAATAACCCCTAGGTATAGCTTCTATCAGGGGCCAGGGGTTTGATTTGACACCATGAGCATGTACTCGTTTAAATTTCTTAGGTATTCTTGAGTAGCAGTGCAATGTGGTAGTCAATGTACGTGATACCTCATATGGACTCGTAGGACACATTGCGCTGGTGGTGAGGGGTTGATGGGTTGAGGGGTTCATCTCTTAACACACATGGCATATGATGTCGTTCTTGGCCTCGGTTTTAAAGGTCAGATTTGGTGTCTCGTGGACGATGAATAGTGGAACCAGGATAATACAGTGTTCTCCCACCTCCAATCCGGCCTCCAAGGTCATTCCTCTGGCCCTTGTGTGCACTCTAGTTGTTATCTACTGGGCATGTATAGCCTTCGGGGGTATACCCAATGATAGAAGTCGGGGACATTTAGCCGGTGGCTCAGCACAATTCCTTCCCTTCCCATCTATAGCCGGGGTGAAATCACCGTGTTTCCCGGGACCACAACCGTCGAAAGCACTGATCTGGCCTGGGAACGGTATGTCAGCACTTCTTAGCCAAGCTCCCAGCTTCCCAGCTAGGCTAGCGCTTGTCTGGTTGGAACATGGAAGTTGTGCGAGGTGCGAGCAGCTACGCACCCATCGGTGGATTATGCACTGGCCGCGATCAGCTTTTTTACGAGGGCCTGTCTGCGCATGACCATTTCAACCCTTTCCTTTTCCTCCTGGGAGCTTGCGGTCTTGCGGTGCCCAGGTTCGTGTGCTGAGATCACCGTTCAGATACACACTGCACACAAGCACCATGGGAGTGTCCACAGAGCAATACCCCGCCTTTGACCCAAGATTTAGCGGGTCCTGGGGGCTCTTCCAAGGGCGCCATCACCGTTCCCCGAGAAGAGGAGAAGAGCCGGCCTCAAGGCTCAGGGTGCTGACTCCCCGGGTTTGACTCACCTGACAAGGTGGCTGTCTAGCTCAGACTGTTCCTGTGACTCGCGGGGCTTGCAAGTTATGGTCCCCTAGGAACTTTCGAGTTGCAGCTGGAAAGGCTTTAAGGCGAAAACGGTGACGGTGCCAGTAAGCGATTGGCCGAGCAACCCAGCTGAGCAGCGAAGCCTAGCGTGTGCCTGTGTTGACATGTGAAGACGTTGATGCGAGGCCTTCTAGAAGCTTTTGTCTCTGGTTCTCTCCTCGCTTGGGCGCCTCTTCCCGACCAGTGCGTTTTAGCATTTTAGTGACATCGTGGATCGTAATGATTCGTGAGTCGCCCAGGTCCCTAACATTTAGTTCCGGCTTGCAACTTGCTGGAGTTTAGTTAGTCTTCCTGGTTTCAAAGGTGTCGCTGTAGGTGCAGCACTCCGCGGGAATCCGTGAAAGTCTCCTCTCTCTCTCTCTCTTTGATCTCTGGAGAGGCTGACGCTGTCACAAGCCCACAAGTTACCATGTGCTACCACTACTTTGGCATCTTCTGGAGTCGCAGAGCTGAATCATGGGTGGGTGTGCCTTCTTAGCAAGCCCACCAAGAGGCAAGAGGCCGTACCTTCAGTGGGAAGCCGAGAACTAGATCTGTGTAGAGCAATGAAGTATATATATCCCGAGCAGGCCAGCGCACGCACACGAATTCACCTCTTGAGCTACTAGTATAGCAGAATATCTTGCTATAGAGCTTCGTATTCCGAGCTCGGGCCCTAGCATAAGCCAACGTTGCGGTATCTAGCACTCGATGTTGAGCTTCGTGAGGCCCTCCCAACGAGACAGAGACAAACGCATCGATATGCGTCCCTCGACTGTAGTGTGTCACACCCGCGGAAGACGTTCCAGGTGACAGGCTTCTGGAAGCATGTTTACCGCTTCGTGGAAGTTCGAATTTAGCTTGGGATTACAAATGACGTACCGGACCTCAGATCCCGAATCCCGGTCAGAAGGGTGAACCGTGATGGTATATAGGATGCTTGCGAGCCGTTGCGAACCGTTGTCCAAGGTGGGGAAAGGGATTGCCGCTGGAAGAACCGTCCTTTGTCCCTGATGAGGCACACAGCTCCACCCTCACGAGCGCCCCCAGCTCACCCCTCGACCGCTCCACTTGATCATTGCTGTGCCACTCGCCACTGCAAGTTGCTCAATTGTACACAAGTTCCTCAGAGGGCACTGAGAACCTTGGGCACCGCACACCTTGGGCACCGCACACCTTGGCTTCTAAGCGCCCCGAAAAAGCCAGGGACGTCCCGTTCCTCACCTCGTTAGCAATTTCCGCCACGGACCGCTGGGCCACTACTAGCGACACATAGTAGTACTAGGCGGTGTCTACAACGCATGGCTGGTGCCAGGGCCCAGGGTCAACGGTCATAAGCTCTGAAGCTGTAAGCTAGGGACCAAACTAAACGCTGGAATTGGGAACTTGACAGGGACAGACGGATAAGGTGAAGAGCACCAGCTTAAAGTTGTCCGCGTACTGTAGCCTCTGGATCGTGGCAGGGACAGCGCCTGCAGGAAGAACTACTACTAGTTTTAACGATCAACTCAACGGTCAGATAGATCAGTAGACGTGTTGCTTAAAAGGCATATATGCCTATCTCTGGCTACTCATCTCAAAATTCATGACGGTTTATCGAATAGATCAGTCACGTGATGATCTATCAAAACTAGGCCGCGAACGCGTTCTATTCGCGATACTTCCGTCTACGCCCGGTTGGACAGCTCAGAAATCAGCAGCACTACATACCCATGACCCCACAACTTTCAAGAGATCAAATCAACGTCGACGTATACCCCAGTGCGGCGGTTTCTAATCATGTTTAGAAGAGCCTTTTCCCAGACGGCTAAGTGGGCTAACAAGACTGTCTCCAAAACAGCGGAAGCGCCTGTTGCCACTGTTCTTGATCAGGCGCCAAACCGTGCTGTCACTTGGTCAAAATCACAAGCCCCTCGTTCGGATGTCATTAATCATCCAGTGTTCCTTGGTGCAGATTTGAGTGAGCAGCCACGTCCTTACTCTGCAATGGAACTCATTGCACAGCAACCAGTGAGATTCATCGATGATCGTATCGCTGTGTGTCAGGGAAACAAGCAGAGAGGTCAGGGACATCCAAAGGTGTACATCAGCTTGGAGCCAAAGAGAGCCCATGCCTGTGGATATTGTGGCTTAAGATTCGCAATGGAAGGTTACAAGGCTGAGATTGAGGGCTGAGTGTTCTTTTTGACTTCTCTGGTGAGTTCATCTTCCTATTATTTATTCAATGCTTATTTATTTGAAAAAGGGGATGTCGGATCTGATCTGACTACACCTTCTTTCTCTAACATATTTATATTTATGACATGTTCAACTTCATTCAGTAAGGCTAGCTATAAACAAACAGCCTGACCATTAGTAGCAAATGACATAATACAACAAGCTGGGATGCAATATTGAGACGAACGCCAAAGTGTATGACCACTTCATTCTTTGAAAACTCAATGCAAGAAGGACAAAATACCAAACACTAAAACAATAATAGAGGCATCAAACAATAAGAGTTGCAACAATTCGAAGTACTTGATACCTAACTTGATTCTTCCTTTCCAAACAGCAGGCAAAAAGGCCTCTGGCACAAGTCCAAGGTAGTCCATGATCTTTGAGTTGTAGTTGTAGTGTTGGTCAGGCAAATTATGAAGCCATGAGGCATAATAGCTCACACTCAGAACCTCAATTGCTGTGAGGATTCTGGTGAATAGAGCATCCTCGTAGCTTCTTTCAATGAAGCTGGATGAGGAATGATGTCCCCTGTGGAAGAAAAAGAAACCGCACAATGTGAGAAGGGTGATCAGTTTCGTGAACATGAACTGAGCTTTGAACTTATCACTCTTGCTCTTCTCATACTCCAAGACCTCTGCGTTGTGTTCATAAGCGCCCGGGTTGTTTGTGCCATCACTACCAGCGGCACCAGCCTGTTGCAACATAGAGAGGAAGGGATCACCACCAGCCTGCCCTCCCATAGTGGCCTCTTTCAAAGTATCTGGGTTCATGTTCAAAAGTTTGGCAAGCATGTCCATCTCCTGCATCCCCGGTTGTTCTTCTCTGGCCCCGTGCTGGTGTTTCTGAGAGGCGAGTAACTGATCCAGCGACTTCTGGAACTCCTCGAGGTTCTCCTCTGGTGGGTCGTCGTCGTATGTAGGGGCGGTAAAGGCCTGGGAAATCCTGTTTCCTGGAACACTGGCACCACTGGAACTTGTTGCCGATGGTACTGCTGGTGGCGTCTGAGCAGGTGACGAGGATATGGACGAAGACGACGGTGGAGTGGTCTCCTTCGCTGTGGAGGTGGTGGTGGCGTGCACGGACTCGCCTGTGATCTTCTGGAGACGGGCGCCGGAGTTACCCATCTTGGCGGCACGGCGCTCACGAAGAGCCTGGCGCTTCTCTGCCTCGGTGAGTGCCATCCTGTGCTGTGTGGTGGGTTTAGCGCTGTGATGTTTATCGCTGTGAGGTGATGGTGCGTTCTTTGTTCTCTGTTCTCTGCTCACAATCGTCGCTGGCTTTTCCCTCATCTCCGTCGCGGCGATCATGATGAGGGCTGCACGCTGGCGGGTGCGTCCGTGTCTCCTCTACAGTAATGATTCCGCACATTTAAAGTGTTCAAGCTCTGAGATTCCATAAATAAATATCGTATTTCGTATGAATCATAACAAGCTAAAGTATCATGCAATTACAGCCATTAGCAAAGCACCGTGCCATCATCCATAATGTCACCCGCACCAAGAGGCCCTTCTACCTCGCTTGCAAGTTGCAAGCCAGGCCAGACCCTGATCGCCCTTTCTACATGTGATATAGATTATTCCAGCGGCTCTGCTAGTTTGGAACTTTGGGGTTTGGGGAGGCTAATAAGCTGTTTTAAGCAAGAGTCACCTTCTTAGAAACCAATCTCTTCTTAGCAGCCAATCTCTTCTTAGCAGCCAACTTCTTAGCCAATTTGGCAGCCTTGAAGCTTCTGAAACTTGCTGGAAGCTTCATCTTCAAGATGATTGGGGGTCTGCTAGACTCATCCACCTTCTCAACTGGCTTCACTGGCTCAGCGGCCTTGATGTAGTCCTCTGGGTGGTCACCAAGGAGGAAGTTCCACACGGCAAGCTTCGTAGCTTCGAGAGCTTCATGTGAAGAACTCGATTGAGGTTGGTTCTCCGAGACATCATCCTCCTCAAAGTCATCTGACAAGAGAAGGTCAATCAGCCTGAGCCTCTTGTAGTTGATAGCAGCAGCCTGGGTGAGGATACGCTTAGTTGGTTGGTTGTTGTCGTTGTTGATCGCAGACATGATAAACGTTTTCTTCTGTGATATGATCGTGATGAATGCTTCAAGAGGAGAGTGCAGAAACGAGTACCTAGATCAGATCAAGACCTCTTTATATAGACAGTTGGTGAATCCATTTACTGTCCCCCAATCTGAGATCCGGGCCCATTTTTCTGTCCAGGGTCATCGTGTTGGGTAGTTTCTGTCCACCATCACCCGCTTAGATGTATGATCAGCGATACTGCCTAGGCCCCTAAATGAGATCTTCACTAGTCCGGTCACGCAAGGTGGTCACAGCTATGATTTGAGATTCTACAACCAGAGTCTAGTCTAGTATATTACTCCTATTGTTCTATATGTGGAACCTTAGTAAACAAAAAACAAAGTGTATCAATCACTAGAGACTATGTACTTAAGCTATAACCCTCGATGGGGCGCTTATTTTAGATCGATTCAACATGCATCCTTCACTTCAAATCAGAGCCGACGATCTCTTCCCAAGTCTTACCTTCCTTCTTCAGCTCCTCAGTAATCTCATCCTTAACCTTAGCAATCAAACCAGGACCCTTGTACGCGAATGAAGTGTAGAGCTCAATGTATTTGGCACCAGCCTTTCCAAACTCGATAGCATCTTTACCGGACGAGATACCACCACATCCAACAAGGATGAGATCTGATCCCTTGGCATATTTAGCAGCAGTTCTTAAAGCCTTGAGGGACAATGGCTTGAGTGGAGCACCAGAGAGTCCACCAGCTTCTGTTGTAAGTCCTGAAGAGGACACAAGTGTGTCTGGTCTTTGGATCGTAGTGTTGGAGATGATGATACCGTTGATCTTGGAGTCCTTGGCAGCAGTCACAATTGATGCAATTTCTTTCTCGTCAAGATCTGGTGCAACCTTGACAAGGACAGGTGTGGTCTTGTTGTGAACTGGCACCAAAGAGTCTCTCTTAGCAATAACAGATTTGAGAAGATGTGCCAACTTTCCCTCGCCTTGCAAATTTCTGAGACCTGGGGTATTTGGCGAAGAGACATTGATCACAAGAACGTCAGCAAATTCATTAAAGTTCTCGACACCTTTCAAGTAATCTTCAACTTCATCACCTGTCTTGTTCTTACCCAAGTTGATGGCAAGCAATTTGTTATCTCTCAACGACAGGTTCTCCACAGCGCTCTCGCCGTTCTTTCTCACGAATTTCTCCAGTCTCTTTTTGAGTCTCACCAAGACTTCCAAGTGACCATCTGAGTTGAATCCATATCTGTTGATGACAGCACCGTCTTTTGGAAGTCTGAAGAAACGAGGTTGAGGGTTACCTGGCTGTGGTAGTGGGGTGATCGAACCAATTTCAACATAACCAAATCCACCGTTAAACAGGGCATCAATAGCCTCACCATTCTTGTCGAGACCGGCAGCCATTCCAACAGGGTTACTCAAAGTCTTTCCGAATACATTGACTTTCAAAGATTCATCATCTTGATGGAACCATTCACGTGGGGAGATGCCATTCTTCATGAACCAGATACCCAAGGTATGCCCGTCCTCAGCATCTGTGAGGGCACGGATCAGTGGACAGATCACGTACTCGTGTATCGACGCACGAACATCAAAGCAGTAGAAAGTGAATAGTCCACCACCAACGAGAGCAGCACTGAAGTATAGTGGGTTACTCAGGATCGAGGACTTCAGCACCTGGCGTCCTGCTGACTGCTTGGACCCCGTAGCGAACGAGCGAGCCAAAGGACGAGATGATAGGCGGAGAGCCTGGCGAGTGAACATCGACATCCTGAGAGTCTGGTATCAGCTTGTTTCTCGGGACTCAGGAGAGAGACAGAGGCGAAAGGGAATGTGGGAAGGATGGTACATAGTTCTGTGCCAAACTTTAACGTCAGGAGAGTCCCGGAGAAAAGACTTTTGATGACCGAAGCCTCGAGGCCGCCAGCAGCTGCTGCCCATGTTGGCGTATTGTTCGCGAAAATCCGGAGAATGTCACGTGACCGATAAATGCAGCTCATAATGTCCTGAAACGGCAGTACTCCAGATCGGGCGCAGGTGTTTTGATTTTGCTTCTTTTGTTTACGCGATTTGCCCGTCTGGCTCAGAAAAAAAGGAGCGCTCCAGAGACAGAGATTCGTAGCCTGAAGAGCGTTTCCAGAGGACGTTGAAGCTCTGTGAAGGTCCATTTCGTGTCCACACACTCACACGTCTTTGCCCACCACCGCGAGTCTCCATTCCCAGGATCCACAGCCATGTCCGCTGCCCTGAGAACCCCGAAGAAGGCCGCCTCCTCAGCCTCAGGCGCCCAGAGCTCCACTCCACATCACGACGACATCAACATTCTTGACTCCCGTAAAAGACAAAGCAAGAGAGACGATGCGATCAGACGCCGTGTCGAGAACGACTTGAGCAAGAAGAGACTCGGCAAGACCAGTGCTCAGGGGAAGAGAAGATCCAGACACTACCAGCCTGGTTCTGTGCTCTCTCTTAAGCCAAGTGAAGCTGTCGTTTGCAAGCCGGCATACACTGCTTACGAAGCCGCCCAGCTGATGAGTGCAAAGCGTGAGAACTGTATCTTGGTCGTTGACGATGATGAACATCTCTTGGGTATCTTCACCGCTAAGGATCTGGCTTTCAGAGTCGTTGGCAAAGGCTTGAATGCTGGCTCTGTTCTGATCGAAGAGATCATGACAGCTAACCCAATGTGTGCTACTACAGATACACCAGCCTCTGAGGCATTGAACTTGATGGTTGACAGAGGATTCAGACATTTACCAGTCTTAGACGAGCACCATGCCATTGTTGGTGTTTTGGATATCACAAAGTGTTACCAAGAAGCAATGGAGAAGCTTGAAAGAATGTACGAGTCTTCCAAGAAGCTCCACGATGCTCTCCAAGGTGTCCAGCTCGAGATCGGTATGTCTCAGCAACCAACACAAGTCATCAGATACTTTGAGAATTTGAAAGGTGTCATGAGTGGGCCAACCATTGAAACCGTCTTGGATGAAAACACATTGCCATGTTATGTTTCTGTTAAGACCACAGTTCAAGAAGCAGCTGTGTTAATGAAGGAGAACCACACAACAGCAGTCTTGGTGAAAGATGCAGGTGAGAACATTACCGGTATTTTCACATCGAAAGACGTTGTTCTCAGAGTCATTGCCGCTGGTCTTGATCCAAAGACTGTCAGTGTTATCAGAGTGATGACTTCCCAACCTGATGTTGCATCAAAGGACCTATCCATCCAGGCGGCATTGAGAAAGATGTTTGATGGCCACTATCTGAACTTGCCAATTGTGGAAGACAGTGAGATCATTGGAATCGTTGAAGTGTTGAAGTTGACGTATGCCACACTCAACCAGATCTCCATGATGAATACACCTGATGATGAAGAAAACTCACATACCGAAGGACCAGCATGGAACAAGTTCTGGACATCTCTGGATAACGATACCGAGTCTGTCCACTCTGACAGTCAGATTGGGAGCTCTGCCATCCCTGACGTATCACAAAGTGAGATCAATCAATTCTCCATGCACCACGACAACTTGGGCCCAGGCGATTCCGTCAGTGTAACTAATGAACCACGCACAGGGTCCAATATCTTCCAACAAGATCCTCGCGACTCGCCGTTTGCCTTCAAGTTCAAGTCTCCAAGTGGAAGAGTTCACAGAATCAGTATCAAGCCAGCTGACGGTATTCTCGTCCTTAGGGAATCTGTCATTTCAAAGTTGAATGCCACTGAACTTGAAGAGCTCAACAAAGATCTATTTGCTATCAGTTACATTGACGATGAAGGTGACATTGTTGCTATCACAAATGACCAAGATCTTGTTGACTGTGTGCTGATCAACAGAAACTCTAAACTGGATAAGGCTGACCTTTTCATTCATCACCCTGATCGTTCCATCGACTTGGATGAGTACCACCAGAAGAAGCAATCCAAGACCACCCAACCACAAGCTGCCCCACAGATTATCCCAGGCGTTGCTAACGAAGCCGTTGTCGTTGGTGTGCTTGTTGGACTTGGTGCTGCTATTGCCATTGCCTTCAGCTTGGGTAAGAAGTGATCAAGGCTTCAATCCGACCTACTATCCAATATTCTTTACCTCCCATATCCATCTTTGAAATACCTCTTTCTCACAATCGTTTGATTACTCTCTTTGGCCATATTCTTTAATGAGACTCTTTATACATAGGCGCAACGCAGTATATTTTCTTTTAATTCTACAACCAGTTTGACCACCATGTAAACTACTTCAGCTCTAGCCTATGGATGATAGCGATCTACTCTCGGTTTAGATATGTACAGTGTTTCATATATTAGGTGATATTTCATCAATGGCATCAACTCATGCTCTAACACCTTCAATGAGCTGTTCGGCTTTCTCCTCCTGTGCAAGTTTGGCCTCTTTCAACAATGACTTGAACTTGGTCTTTCTATCCTTGCTTGTGACTGGTGTTTGAACATACACATTCGGACTGGAGAACTTCAACTCCTCTGCACTTAGATGTTCTGGGTTTCTAACCAAGTAGTTACCTGTGAGGATCTGCTTTTCGAAATATGTTTGAAGGACAGAAGCGTCTGTTGCCCTCGTGAGAACGAGATCTGGAATGATGTAACCAGAATCAGCCTGGACAGCCTTTGTAAGTTGGAATCTGAGGTTGAGGTTTTCTAAGCTCATCTCTGAAAGATCTGTCTTGGTGGATTGTGTAAGTTTTGTGTAATTCTTAGTGATGATCACTTGGAACTGTTCAGCAGTTGAAGCCTTCTCGGAGTTGATCCAATGCTTGATGTAGAATCCCTGGAGTCTTTCGCTGATCGGCGTGTTGTCAAGAGGTGTCTGCTTCTTGCCGATGAATTCAATCTTGTCAACCTTTGTCACTGTGAGCTCACCTTTCTCTGCCTTTTCAATGACCTTCGATGTGTCCTCCGCAACGGCTTTCTTCTTCTTCTGTTGGTCCTTCTTCATGGCAAACCAGTCCATGAAGCCGTACTGGACAGACGAGGTGTGGATGAGGCGTCTGGAAGCCTGTGAGGAGGCTCTTGTAGCAAGCATCTGTGTGTGTATTTGTGTAGAGGACTCCAAGAAGCGCTGGAGAAGAAGAGCTGGAGAAGAAGAGCTGGAGAAGCGTGTTGATCTTGATGGAGCTCTCAGCTCTGGTTTTTTTTTTCAGCGGTGAAGCGCGCGGGAAAGCTGAGTTTCCTGTTTTGGCGCCCGCTTTTCTACTATGGAGAAATGTATGACAAAGTCACTTTTATCCAGTTTTGGCTTGGAGAAATGATGAATCCTATTTGAATTGTGAGTGAAGGAGGATATTCCCGGTCTCAAGGCCCAAAGGCGTCACAGTGCTGAGATTTGACTCAGGAATGTGCGCTCGAAGCATCTCACGTCACCGATGGCTGGTAAAAGATCAAACGGAGAAAACGATAGGACGAACGAGCGCTTTTTGGCCTGCAACACCACACTTCCATCAACGACAAAACCAACAAAACCAACCCACTCGCTACTCTTTCAGAGCTACATCCCACTACTGCTCTTTTACTCTTCACAATCCACCTCTTTCTCCATCACCACCTTCACACTTGCCACGTCTACAACCATGGGAATCTGTCTTTCTTGTCTACGAGGGGCCTATGACGACGACCAGTCACAAGTGAGTAACAGAATACACCTGGTCCTTTTTGTACACTCACTAACCTTCAATAGCTGAACGAAAACACACCGCTGATGGATGATGCCCTAAAGTACGTGTGGCTGCCTAAAGTCTTGCAATGTCCGAGTCTGGTCTGCATGCTCTTCCTCCGAGGATGACGAATACTAACATCTGGACTCCAGTTATGATAAAGGATCAATTCTCAGGCAAAGAGAGGAAGAACTCAACCACATCGTGAATGACACTAATGAGTAAGTAATCACAGTATATCCCTTTGAAAGTGGTTCGGTTAGGAGCATTCACTAACTTATATGATTCAAGAAACCTGATCGACATCACCACATTCTTCAACCCATCAAACTCAGTACAAGAACTCTCGCTGAAGAAGTCAATTGCAACGCTGAAGAACGAGTCCACAACAACAGGGGCGAACGAGGAGCAGCACCAACCACGGAAATCAATGGCTAAGCTCGTTTCGAACGAGTACCTGTCGCCGGAGGAGAAGGCCACGCTGAAGGAGCTGAACAAGTCGCTGTTCGGGCTTGTCGAGAATGCCACGCGGATAGAGAAGAAGGGCCCGCTAGTGGCGTCCTTCGACTGAATACATCTGACGATACCGGTGCGCAACCCTGTAGCATCCACAACCATACTACAACTTTTAGATGGCACTACACTGCCGGCAGGTCACATGACTCGCTTAGTCCCGGTGCACCCACAAGCGAGCGTCGGTTCGAGGGTTACGCGGTCGGGGGCGCGTCAGGTTGCGCGTGGGAAGTCGCGAAAAAAAATTTGCTGCTTACTCGTTTCCATAACAACGTTTTCAAGCATAGAAACGACGCCTTGGGCCCCTGAACATCACCAGAACTTGTGCTGAAGACCTTGCTACCACACGCTGGAGGACCCCTGCCACTGCTTGCCCCTCCCACAAGTGCCCTCGCCGCGAAACTTCGAGCTCCAACGCGTCCAGAACCGCACCATTACGCGCCTCAACAAAACAAGGCTGGCTGGTTTGTTTACCTCCAACCTGACTCACTTCAACACGCCCCAACGCCCCTTTGAACGGTCGAGATTCACCACTGTCACCGTGTCTTCATCGTCTTTCGGTACCTTGGACATCACCCTTGAGCCTTTCCATCAATTTTGAAGCTGTTGCTTTGCCCGCGGGTCCCCATATATTCCTTGCATTGCCCCCCTTCCTCGCTTAATAACCGTCCCGGTCACATTTCTTGATACCTTCAATCAACGTCTAACGAAGGTCCCAGTGTACAAAATATGGGCGCTACACAGACTACACCTCAGCTACATTCAAAGGAGCTCCAAACAATGCCGTTAGTTCCAAGCACGCCACGTCGTGGGGACTTATCCGATACCTCAATGGATAATGGAGAGGCCAGCATTCCAACTACACCTCCTCCAAATCCAAGTTCTGGAGCGAGAAGGCCGTTCCATTCACCAGACGCATATACACATACCAACACTTTCTTGCCTCCAATGACACCATCAACACATCCATCGAACCAAAGCCGCACCAAAGCTGGAAATGTCCCACAGACACCGTTGAATGGGGACACATCACCATCACCTTTGAAATCGCCTTCACAATCTCGAGAAGACGATGGGGTAGACCATCCGCCTATTAGAAAGATCACATCCAAGTTGAAAACACGACTCAACTATGCATTTGTCAAATATTCGAATGGATGGACGAATCAAAGCATTGATGAATTGGAGAAGACGATAAGAGTGAAGGAAGAACCGGAGATCAAAGTTGAACCAACGTCATCGTCAACGTCACCACAACGTCGTCATAATGGACTTGCCCTTTCATCATCACCATTCCACACAACATTATCACCGGCAAGAGTCACGAAACCTTCATCCATCAAATCACCACAACGTGTCCATCGTCATTCAATGGACCCAATGGACGCAAGTGGATCAGCACATACTGCATTTCTGAATGCCATCTCCAAGAGTGCGAAACTGTCACCCAAGCGTTCTCTTCAGCCACAGAGTCCCATGAGATTGGGCAACTCACCGTTCAGACCACCACCATTACATCTCCAGACATCATCGATGACGCCGAATTCAAGAGCTGCACAGAACTCTGCAAGGTCACCCGAAGCGGAGGCTATTGAAACGCTGATGCAATTATCATCACCCCAGAGTTTCAAGCATAAAGTGGAACTGCCTAGAAGTGAACTACCAAGACAGAAACTTTCATTTGGTGAGAAACTCGTTGCTCGTGATAAGGATGAGGCAGTTGCCACCGAGAGTGAGACGGAATATGAAGGAACGGATGTCGATGACAATAACGATGATGAGACGTCTATGGATTCGCCTATCAAGAAACCGGCTCAACTTTCAAGGAGAGATGTGGATGAGGATGAAGATGTCAGAACTGCCAGTGAAGATGATGACTGATGACTGGATTTTTATGGACGATACTGAGATGATATACCCCCATTTGCCCATACGCTCACGCACGCGCACACCCCCAAGACACCGAAGCAGAGACAGATATGAGATAAAGTTTTGTTCGTTGCATCCATACAACACATGTATTAATATTTATGACAAGTCCCCGATGACACAATATACCACTGTACAAATTTAGTGCGCATCTCAGAGATTCCCGCCCCACAAGTTACAAGAAGGTTGTGCCTGGGCCGCGGTTGTGTGGGGGAGGAGGAGGTGCGAAATTTGCGTGAACTGGCGGGCTGGTCACTTTGCGGGGTTCCGCCTCTTCTCCGCCCGTTTGCGTCCTGATTATAAGTATCCCGGATGGCCTCTGGATACTTTCATCTTGATGTTTGTGTGACTCGTGAGCAAAGTGATTGTTTGTCTCCTCTACAAGAGCCACAGCGACGATGAAGCACGAGCAAGAAGCAGCATACGACCGATACACCAAGGTGGTCGAGGCAGAGTTCCCGCGTGTGATGCTCCACGCATCCATCCCCACCGGTGCACCCCTGGCAGTGGTGTTTGACCACTACAGACTACACAGAGACCGTTTCAGCGAGTCTAGGCAGCACGTGAACCTGTTCTTCCTCCATGGCACAGGAATGAACAAGAGCATCTGGAAGTACCACATCAAGAGACTCTTTGCCTTCTCCGAAGAGCATGGAGAACTACCCTGGCAGATTGTGAACTGCGTTGCCATTGACCAAGTGAACCATGGAGAGTCTGCAGTTGAGAATGACGGTGTACTCGGTTGGGAGTTTGATTGGCGTGAAGGCGCCCATGACCTGATCCAAGTTGCCAAATCGCTAAGACTCACTGGCTCCTCTGTCGTGATTGGACATTCAATGGGTGGATTCGAAGCATATTACTCTACGCTTCTTTCTCCAAAGATGTTCAAATTTGTGATCACAATAGAGCCGGTTACACATGGTGGAGGGCCACAAGCCAAGGTGTTCTTGAAGAAAATTGTCCCCGCATTGAACAGGGTGCTCAAGTCTGAGTTCCAAAACGATGGGGAGTACCAGACATACATGAGAAGTGGAATGTACAAGAACTTCGATAAGGACATATTGGATGAGTTCATTTCAAGTGAAAGAATAACACATAAGGATGGCACCATCTCTGCCAAGACCTCCAAAGAACAACAACTGATCTGTTATTACTCTGGTCACAGAGTCTTCCCCAGAGGATTGGACTTCTTGCGTTCTATCGAATGTCCAGTTGTCCTCGTGTTGGGAGAGAAGGCCAAATGGACACCAAAGGAGAATTTCAAAGAAGTCATATCAGTGTTACAAAAGGGAGACGTTGTTGAAGTCCCCAATGGTGATCATTTGGTGAACTGTGAGAAGCCGGATGATATCATTGAGATTATCATTGATAAGTTGTCCAAATACATCAAGAAAGAGCCAAAACCCGAACGTATGGATCCAAAAAGATGCAAAGAAGTGTTTAGTGAGAACTACTCTGCCCTCATCAATGGATTGGGGAAGAAGGATTCATCAAAACTGTGATACCAGAGACTCTCACTTAGTGTGGGGTTTATCGCGGTGATGGACCAAACATTCTCATCATTGACGCTTGCTGATTTTGAAAATGAATGAGCTTTGAAAACGTTTGATATATCCTGTAGTCTGGGGTGCATTCCACATTCTAGTTCATTCCTTACTATGGAAGGTACTTAAAAATACCGCTCTGTAGAAGATGATGGGGTTGACAGCACTGGTTATCTGTGTCGCATGTGGCCCTACCACCTGTTTTTTTTTCTTTTTTCTTTTTTTTCTAGGCGGCCTGCAAAAATTCAAAAATTTTATGCCAAAGCTCATCGCAGACAAACGAGAAGAAAGGCCTCAGAGCACTTGCTGTTTCCACACTCATTTCCGTCTCTCCTTCAAGTCATTGTCTTCCATATTCACTGGCTATCAAATTTCAAGCGAGCATGGCTTCTCAAGAGACAACATTGGGACTCGTTTCCGACTACTTGAAGCGTTCAGGCTTCACGGAGGTGGCCTCCAAATTGCAGAAATCTGCTGATAAGAAGGCAATCAAACTCGCATCTACAGAGGGGAACCTCGAAGATTTGATTACCATTCCAGTCAAGAAGGAGGAATCTGAGAGCTCCAGCTCTAGCTCCGACTCTGACTCCGACTCCAACAGCTCTTCTGATTCCGATAACGATTCTGATGATGAGAGCTCCGATGATGAGAAAGTGGAGATTAAAAAAGAATCTTCCAGTTCTTCAAGCGATGACGATGAAAGCTCTTCTTCCTCTTCTGATGACAGCAGCGACGAAGAAAAGGAGCATGACTCCGACTCCGACTCTGATTCTGATTCTGATTCTGACAGCTCCAGTGACGACGAGGAGGAGGAGAAGAAGAAGGAGGATTCCTCTGACTCCAACTCTTCATCCGGCTCTGACAGTGACTCTTCATCTTCCTCCTCTGATAGTGATTCAGACTCCTCATCCTCTGAAGACGACTCCAAGAAGACAAACAACAAGAAGAGAGCTCGTTCTGATTCCGAGAGCTCATCTGACTCTGACTCTGACTCCAGTTCTTCTGACAGCTCCTCCGATGAGGAAGAGGAGAAGAAGAAAGTTGTGAAGAAGCAGAAGACTGCACCAACAGATGCATCGGCCTCCTCCACCACAGAATCTGTATCCGAGACATCTCGTGAGAACTCTTTGATTCCAGCGGGCGTTGATGAGGTTCTTCCAGGACAGCGTCATCATTTCTCCAGAATCGACAGATCCAAGGTTTCCTTTGACGGTGAAGAGCTCACCGATAACACATACAAGGGAGCTGCCGGAACCTGGGGTGAGAAGGCCAATGAGAAGTTGTCTCAGGTTAGAGGTAAGGATTTCACAAAGAACAAGAACAAGATGAAGAGAGGCTCTTATAGAGGTGGCTCCATCACCATGGCATCTGGTTCCTTCAAGTTCGAGGACTAATTTGCTTTCATCCACATCAACACCAACACCCCTGCATACACCTAGATATGTGTTTAATTAACGATTAATGGCTAAATTGTGCGTAGAACATGGGGCGTCACACATAACGATGGCCGAACAGGGACATCCTGGGGAAACGTGATGGAGCGGAGTTGATATTTCAACAATTCATCCCTTGAAGTCCGCCCTTCAACGTTCTAAATAGTAATCTAGATTCACCATTTACCTCTGTCGGCCTTGGACTTCTAGCCTATTTACCCTGGATTCTCCCCAGCTAGCTCATCGTGTCCGCCATCTCAGCTTTTCCGAATCTCGCGCCGGAGATGATTAAAGTCAGAAGAAAGATCAACATCGACGAAGGAGGCAACCACACACACTGATAAGCACAAAGATCCACAATATCAACTTCCCAGAGGATGACACAACCTCAGACTGTGGTAGTGGGCCTTGGTGGTGCTTCCTCCAGTGGCAAAAGCGTGAGTTTTTCCTGTTGGAGAGTGATTACCGGCTATAGAAGACGAGGCTAACCTCCATAAAGACTGTTGCAAAGCTTATACACAGCATTGTTCAAAACTCATACCTTTTACAACAAGATGATTTTTTTAAGGCAGATTCACTGATTCCCATCCAGAAAGATACAGGTTTAGAAGACTGGGACTGTCCGGAGGCACTGAACATGGACGCTTTTGCCCAAGAAGTGAAACATCTCAAGAAGACCGGTGAGGCTGATGAGAGTCTCAAGAGCCGCAAATACGTCAGCGATACAAAGGATCAAGACCTCAAGATGTTTTCAAAGAGTGCTATCTCTGAAGCTGACTCCCTGTTAAATGCATTATTGAAAGGAAAGAAGTTGGTGATTGTTGATGGCTTCATGCTCTTCCACGATGAGGAGATCATCAAACTCTTTGACATACCGGTCTTCTTCCAATGCTCATATGACACACTCAAGCAAAGGAGAGAGTCACGTCCGGGATACCAAACACAAGAGACCTTTTGGAAAGATCCACCTGGATACTTTGATGACCTAGTCTATCCTGGATATTCGAAAAGTCATTCAAATCTTTTCGAGAACGGAGATGTCGAAGGTGTTGTGAAGCGGGAGTTGATTGAGAAACTTGATATAATTGTGGTAAAGAACGACAACGGTACTTCTCCAGACATCACACTTTTAAATGTTGCTAACTCCATTGCCCAAAAATTGCATGTTGCAACTCTTGAGTGTCAAGGAACGAATGTCTGACAATATTAGCTTAGATTCGATGATCTCTAGTCCATCAAATCAACAGTCATCTTCATCATAATCAATGTTTCCATAGTCATCAAAGTCACATCCAAACTCCTCGAAGAAGTTAAGGTCAATTTAGGTGTTGCTTCTTTTGAAATATAGCCCACTCTCTCAACATTCAAAGAGTTTATGTGGAGCAATTGAAGCTAAGTCACGTGACTAGATTCAAATCTCAGGTCACGTGACTTTATGAGAACTTCCGAGGGCAAGTACCCCCGGCGAGCCTGCGTCTCAAAAAATTTCCCTGCGATGAGCTTCTGTCTCTCCAGAAGAACAATTTACTTTAAATCCACACAACGAACCAGCGGCTAAACATGGGAAAGAAGGCCATTGACTCGCGTATCCCTGCACTTATCCGTAATGGTGTGCAGGAAAAGCAGCGTTCCTTCTTCGTCATTGTTGGTGACAAGGCCAAGAACCAGCTGCCCAACTTGCACTACTTGATGATGTCCGCTGATCTGAAGATGAACAAGTCCGTTCTGTGGGCTTACAAAAACAAGTTGTTGGGATTCACCTCGAACAGAAAGAGTAGAGAGCAAAAGATCAAGAAGGAGATCAAGAGAGGTATCCGTGAGGCCAACGATCAGGATCCATTTGAATCATTCATTTCCAACCAACAGATCAGATATGTTTACTACAAGGAGACTGAAAAGATCTTGGGTAACACCTACGGAATGTGTATTCTCCAAGATTTCGAAGCTCTTACTCCAAACTTGCTTGCCAGAACCATGGAAACCGTTGAAGGTGGTGGTATTGTTATCTTGCTCTTGAAGTCTATGTCATCTTTGAAGCAGCTCTACGCCATGACCATGGACATCCATTCTCGTTACAGAACAGAAGCACATAACGATGTGGTTGCCCGTTTCAATGAGAGATTCATCTTGTCTCTTGGAGGGTGTGAAAACTGTCTTGTTGTTGATGATGAACTCAACGTGCTCCCATTGTCTGGTGGTAAGAACGTCAAACCACTACCACCGATTGATGATGATGAACTCACACCAAGTCAACAGCAACTCAAGGAGCTGAAAGAATCCTTGGAAGATGTCCAACCAACAGGATCTCTCGTTGCTCTTTCAAAAACAGAAAACCAGGCAAAGGCTATCCTCACATTCATTGATGCAATCACAGAAAAATCATTGAGATCCACAGTGGCACTTACAGCAGGTAGAGGACGTGGTAAGTCTGCAGCCTTGGGTATCTCCATGGCAGCTGCTATTTCCCACGGTTATTCAAACATTTTCGTCACATCACCATCCCCTGAGAACTTGAAGACGTTGTTTGAATTTGTGTTTAGAGCATTTGATGCCCTTGGATACCAGGAACATCTCGACTATGACATCATCCAATCCACCAACCCAGCTTTCAACAAAGCTATTGTCAGAGTTGATATCAAGAGAGACCACAGACAGACCATTCAATATATCTCTCCAGATGATTCACATGTCTTGGGACAGGCCGAGCTCGTGGTTATCGATGAAGCTGCAGCTATCCCACTCCCAGTTGTGAAGAAGTTACTTGGTCCATACCTTGTCTTCATGGCATCCACTATCAATGGTTACGAAGGTACAGGAAGATCTTTGTCTTTGAAGTTGATCCAGCAATTGCGTGACCAATCCACAACCAATGGAAGAACAGATGAGACCATTGTTTCAAGAGATAACAAGTCTTCTGGTACAGAGGTCTTTGGACGTACCTTGCGTGAAGTTACTCTTGATGAGCCAATCAGATATGCACCAGGTGATCCGGTGGAGAAGTGGATGAACAAGCTCTTATGCTTGGATGTCCAATTGTCGAAGCACAGATACGGTGCCACTCCAGCACCATCCACATGCAACTTGTTCGTTGTGAATAGAGATACATTGTTCTCATACCATCCAGTGTCCGAGAACTTCCTTTCTAAGATGATGGCCCTTTACGTTGCCTCACACTACAAGAACTCTCCAAATGATTTACAGCTGATGTCAGATGCCCCAGCTCATGAGTTGTTTGTTCTGCTACCACCAATCAATGAAAAAGATGGAAGAATTCCAGAACCACTGTGTGTCATCCAAGTTGCACTAGAAGGTGAGATCTCACAGGAGAGTGTTCGTAAGAGTTTATCACGTGGACAGAGAGCTGGTGGTGATTTGGTTCCATGGCTTGTCTCACAACAGTTCCAAGATGATGAATTTGCTGGACTCAGTGGTGCACGTGTTGTTAGAATTGCCACAAATCCAAACTATTCTTCAA
This sequence comes from Petasospora maesae, assembly GCA_030563305.1. Taxonomy (NCBI): domain Eukaryota; kingdom Fungi; phylum Ascomycota; class Saccharomycetes; order Phaffomycetales; family Wickerhamomycetaceae; genus Petasospora; species Petasospora maesae. The sequence goes on from JAKUBT010000057.1 coordinate 49,697, forward strand.
TGGGATACGGATCGAGGGCTATGGAATTGTTGAGAGATTACTATGAGGGAAAATTCACTGATATCTCTGAGTCTTCAAAAGTCAAGGACTTTTCCGTGAAGAGAGTCTCTGATGACGATCTTGAAGGAGCTTCATTGTTGAAGGATGATATCAAATTGAGAGATGCAAAGACTCTACCACCGCTCTTGCTCAAGCTTTCAGAAAAACCACCACACTTTTTGCATTACTTGGGTGTGTCTTATGGATTGACTGCTTCATTGCACAAGTTCTGGAAGAGAAACGGATTCACACCGGTGTATTTGAGACAGACCGCTAATGATTTGACCGGTGAACACACATGTGTCATGGTTAGCGTGTTGGAGAACAGAGAGAAGAAGTGGCTTGAGGAGTTTGCCAAGGATTTCCACAAGAGATTTGTTCAGTTGCTTTCATACGATTTCAAGAAGTTCAAGGCCTCTCAGGCATTGGGTATCATGGAGAGTGCTAGAGCAGTGGGCACTGCAGATGGTATTGCACAGTTGACCAAACAGCAGTTGGATGACTTGTTCTCTCCATTTGATTTGAAGAGATTGGAGTCCTACTCCAAGAACTTGTTGGACTACCACGTCATTGTTGATCTGATCCCACCAATCTCATTGCTGTACTTCAGTGGGAAGATCCAGGATGTGAAGCTCTCGGCGATCCAGCAGGCTATCTTGCTGGCGATTGGTTTGCAGCGCAAGAGCATTGATGACATCTACAAGGAGCTGGACATTGCCTCGAACCAGGCCATCGCCATGTTTGGTAAGATTGTGAAGAAGATCTCCAACCACTTCAGAGAGCTTCTGAGCAAGTCCATCGAGGAGGAGCTTCCAACGGTTGAAGATGACACCGCCAACGGTATTGACGGTGAGGTTGTTGATGGGGTCACGCAGTTTGCCCTTGCGAAGGCCCAGCTGGAGGAGGAGCTCAACGACGGGGGAGACGCCACGGTGAAGGAGATGAACGAGAGACACAGAGACTTGATCAACGCGATCATCTCCAAGGAGGACGAGATCAACGAGGACGAGCTCGAGCTGGACGCCGCCGTGATGAAGAAGGCGGTCAAGTCTGGTAAGCCTGTTGCGCTGAAGAGCAAGAACAAGAGAAAACAGGAGGCCAGCTCGTCGGCGATCTACGAGGAGGAGATGAAGGCCGTGAAGAAGGCCAAGAAGAGCAAGTCCAAAAAATAGGAGGTTGGAATCTGCATACACGTTTGATAATTTTGTTATTTGCTCTGAATTTTGTAGTCCGTAGCAGTTGCAGATCTGGTTACCCCCCATACGATGCCAGCGGAGTAAGTAGTGTGTGGAGAAGATGCGGTTGACACATTCATGATAAGCGGCTCTTCGGTGGCTCTTGTTACCGGGATCCTCTCCAATTAGTATGTGTGTTGGGGGTTGTACCATCAGTCAGTCCATTGTAGTGCTATATAAAGGCACCACTTCTCTGTATAATAACCCGTTCCCACGGATATTAGAGCCTATCTATGCATTTGCCCTTTACCCCGGGGTCCCCCCCCCCCCCCCCCCCCCCTGGTTTCCCTGGTTTCCAGCCGGCTGCCTCCTCCCGCTATAAATTCAGCACTGTCGCCACTTTTCCTCCAATTCTTTCCATCTCCCCTCGTTCTCCTTGTTCTCCTTTTATTCACTTCACCACAAACGCCAACGGAAAGACACCAGGCCACCTAAGATGCTCTTGAATTACACATACAGATTCGTGGGCACACGCTTCACCACCCTGAGCTCCTGGGCAGACGAGCACACCAGAACGCTGTTCTCAGGGGTGTTCAAGACAGGCATCGTTCCACAGCACGTGGCCTTCATCATGGACGGCAACAGACGTTACGCTAGGGGAAAGGGTCTGCAGGTCGGACTGGGTCACCAGGCTGGTGCGGTGACCATGGTGCAGTTGGTTGACGCCTGCTACGCCCTCAAGGTCAGACACGTCTCCATGTACGCCTTCTCCATCGAGAACTTCAACAGATCCCCAGAGGAGGTGGACAACCTCTTCAAGTTGCTTGTGATTAAGCTGAACGTGCTTGTCGATGTGTCCTCCAAGTACAACAGCACTGCCCGTGTCAGAATCATTGGAAACAAGAGCCTGATCCCGCAAGAGACCCTGGTGAGCCTTGAGGAGATTGAGAGGGTCACCGCCAACAACTCTGATATCACATTGAACATCTGCTTTGCCTACACTTCCCGTGATGAGATCACACATGCCATCTCTCAAACTGTGGAGGATGTATTGGATGGAGAGGTTGCAAGAGCCCAGATTGGAGAAACTGAGATTGAGAACAACTTCTACTTCGGCCCAGACACTCCAAAAGTTGACCTCTTGATCAGAACTAGTGGACACACCAGACTCAGTGACTACATGATCTGGCACGTTAATGAGGGATCCGACATCGTCTTCATCCCAGCATACTGGCCAGACTTCAACATTTTCAGATTCTACTACATCTTGCTCAAGTGGGGGTTCGAGAAGAAGGTTGATGAGAAGATGAAGGATTACACCTCCTCCCTTTTCAACTTCTTTGGCTCTGGTTACTCTAAGGCACCAAAAAGCGTTCAGCTCGGTCCTCCACGTCCACCATTCGTTACTGTTCTTGGTGAGCTGACCGCTCACAACTGAACAAGGGCAGTCAAGGAGGGGGTCTAAGCTTTGACCCCTTACCCCCTTACACAACGTCTTGAGGTATAACATTCCCTCAAGAACACAAATATGCTACGACTTGCTAATATTCTCACAAGATTTCATGACTCATGACATACACTTCATTGACAGTGCTGCAGGCAGCACACCCAAGTGATTTTTATATCCCCTTTAATTTGCTAACGACGATCAGATGATAACAATTACTCACTCATACACACACACAATATCACGAGCTTCTTATGACAACAGTATCAATAATCTTCTTGATCTCCTTCTTCTTCCTCTCCTTAGTTCTAGCTTCGTCAACTTTCCTGATGTATGAATTGAATACCACAACTTCGGCAACCAAGACCAAAATTCCAAAGAATAGACATAGTAACACTCTATAGTGTAGTTTCCAAACCATCTCATTGGAAGTCCAATACCATATCGCATATACCACTGACCCAACTGATATCAGCACATTTACAATTGTGGTGATCTGTGAACGTACTTCCTTTGCCATCTCATTCGGTGAAATGTAATCCTTCTCCAGTTGTAGTTTGCCTCTGTTGACAATGGCTTGGTATTCTTCCTCCTGTGCACGTGCCCGAAGTATATCCAGCTGCTTTTGAAACTCAGGCGAGTACGTCCTTGTTGGCTTTGGTGGATTGTATACTTGTAGGCCTTTCAACAAGTTGTGTAATGGGATGTGCGAGAGATATTTCTTGTGAATGTATAGGATGTCATTGGTGGTGATCCATTGGCGCTCTTTGATGACGTCTGCGTGCGGTACATTGTCCAGGTGCTCAGCCAATGAACTCGGAAGTGAGAACTTGGTCATATCTTATGCCGGCAAGTTTGACAAGGATGTTGTCTGGATATCCTTCGACCTTGTGGATGTCTGGACTCTGTGGTTGCGTTTAACTGCGGTGTAAGCTTTTGTTGTGTGTCACGGCGGTTCGCGGGAGGAAGCTCCAAGAACCCTCATGGACAACGCTCTCGGTCGTCTAACACATGAAGGAGATTGAACTGTAACATTTTGAAAGATGTTTTAGAATCCTCTAATTCTGAGGTTTACGTTTCAGGTGTTTTCAAGGAGTTTAAATCAGTTTTAGAAAAGCTTAAGAATCCAATTTGCTTCAGAAAATGGAGTCGCACCGCTGATACTTAGTTGACCACTTGTACCCTCAAATTATGGGTAGAAATTTGACCGCCACTAAAATCCCCATTTTAAACCAAATCAATAGTTTTAATGAGTAGAGAATTGAGATATTGCCTTAACAAAACGCTCCATCTGTGGCCATAATCCGCTGCTAATCCAATGTGCTAATTTATTTATCCTTTAACAACGTACGGGAAAGGTGTGGAATAGGGTTTTGACTGATTATGTCATCCCGCGGGAATATCTAGCTGCTAGCGCGTCTAGCTAGCTATGGTATTAATCTATGATGATTGCGTAACTACTAATACTTGAACACTGTACCATTATGAATACTTCATTTCTCTTATATAAGGACGAGATTCGGAAATGCACAACTCAGATGTAGTTTCTTGGAATGGTCCACTCCCAGTTCTTGTCAAACACCTTCTCACCGTTCTCAAATGCCTTGTTGTGGACCTTGAGGAAGAAGTTCTCAGCGTCTGCACTCAAAGTACTTGTTGACTCAAGCTTGATTCTCCAGTCATCCACCTCTCTACCCATCTCGTAAGTCCAGTCGTTCTGGTTGAAGGCACTGAGTGGATCATAAGGCTTGATCTTGAACAAGTTCTTGTTCCATGATCCATGGTAGATTCCAGTCAACTCCTCGTAGTTTGGCATTTTCACGATACCAGATTCTTGAATGTCACAAAGGGACCATTCGTCGTTTGAGTAGTCATAATTTGTGGTCTTAACTCTGTCGTATGGCTTGATGATCTCAGTCTCGACACCCTTCATGATTGTAGCCTGCTCGAATGTTGGAGGAGCGATGCTCTCATCCTCGTTCAACAATGGTAAGATCAACTCACCCTTCAAGATCTTCACAGTTGGGATCTCTGGAGTTGGCCAGTTCTGTGGCCAGTCAGCTGTGGAGAGGGCAACTCTGAGCTTGTGTCCCTCTTTGATCTTGATGCCGAGAACATCGAGCTTGATCTTGATGTCGTCGTATCTCTTTCCTGGCTCGAGCCATTCTGGGAACTCATCGGAGTCCTTGTGTGTCAAGTTGAGCTGACCCCATGAGATCAAAACAGACTCACCATTGTCTGGGTAAACATCGATCAACTTCACAGAGAGGTTAGCAAACTTCTTGTCGGATTCAAGGGACAACTTGATGGTTGGCTCACCGAGAAGATCAACTTCAGAGGTGAAAACTTCAGAATCAAACACAGTACATTTTGAGTCCTCAATTCTTTGATCAGCTGGGAAATCTCCTCTGAAACCGAATGGACAGTAAGTACCTCTGAAAAGACCGTGAGACAAGATACCACTAACATCATACTGGATTGGCTCAGAGCTCTTCGAGAGTTTGTTGTCTTGAGCCAAGAACAAAGAAGTGTGCTTTTTGTTTCTTGGATCCTTCAAGGAAACCCACTTTCCTTCTCTGTAGGTGTATGACTCCTGGATAGAGGATGGATCTTGGACATAAGCGGTCATCTTTGGCAAGCTGAATTTCTGGTACTCCTCCACCTCTGGCTCCAAGTACTTCTTGAACCAAGCAAGAGACATCTGCTGGTATCCGATCTTTGGAGCAGGCTCAGCCATTTCTGGGAACTCATGAACCCATGGACCAACAAGACCGGCGGTCTCCTTATGTGGCAAGTTATCAACCAATCTGAAAACTGGGGAAGTGTAACCATCTCTCCAACCACCAATGGCCAACACTGGGATGTCAACCTTTGAGTAGTCTTCATTGATGGAACCATGCTTCCAGTATGCATCTCTAGTCTGGTGCTCGACCCAGTTCTTCACCATTGGCTCTGCGTTCAATCTCTGCATCCAGTTCTCCTTCCATGATGCACCAACGACTCTTGGATCTTGTGGTCTTGGAGCATAGACAGCCATTGTGGATCCCCACCAGAGCATATCAGATGCCAAGAGACAACCACCACGGTAGTGGACATCGTCAGAGTATCTGTCATCGGTGGACATGAGTGTGATGATGGTCTTTAAAGCTGGGTGCTGTCTTGCAGCAACTTGCAAACCGTTGAAGCCGGCCCATGACTTACCAAACATGGCAATGTTTCCGTTGGACCAACCTTGCTTAACGATCCAATCAAATGCATGCAAACAGTCGTCTTGTTCGATCTTGAGGTACTCATCCTCCAGGATACCATCAGAGGCAGAAGCACCTCTCATGTCAATTCTCATGGATGCAAGACCGTTACCGGCATACCATGGATGTCTGATGGAGTCTCTCTGGATGGTGACATCTGTTCTGTATGGGATGTACTCGATCAAAGTACCAACTTTCAATCCCTTCTCCCAAGCTTCACGTGGGATCCACATGTGTGCCTGGAGCTCGACACCATCTGGCATTGGGATACGGATGTTCTGGAGCTTCACGATCTCATGCTGGAGAGATGAGTGCTCGAGGACCTGGGTGATTGCCCTAGGGTTGGTGTTTCTGACGTTGAAGGCCATTGCTTCTTTACTCTAGACTCTCAACTCTTGCGAACGTGGTGATGGCAAGCTATGGGCAAAGACCATCGACGGTTGAAGATGGCTTTCTTTTTTATGAACAACACACACAGCTCTCTGCCACTACGCCCGATCTGGGGGCTTTGGCCATCGCTATCGGGATTCAGGATTCAGGATTCAGGGACCCGTGCGGAGTCGGCAGTTTGCGGAAAGATCCCAAAAAAAAAAATAATAAAAAAGAAAAATAAATTAAACGGTAGGCCCCACACGACGGAGAGCGGAGAGCGGAACACGGAACCCGCGCGACCGTTGGAACTTGGGGATGTTGGAGCCGAGGGCAGCGACAAGCGACAAAGAGCTCTGTGCTTTTGGTCTCTTGGTGTGCTGGTGGTGGCTGTCGTGGTGGGTGGAGAGTGCCTGCGAGTGTCTACAAGCTGGGAGGGTCTTCCTGCTCTCAAAAGATGAGCGTGTGGCTAGCGATTCTACATAAAAGTGTGCCCTTTTCTCTTTTTTTTTTGTGTGTGACAGGTACCACCAGCGCACGCAAACCCAGGCACGGCACCTGTTTTGTGTGGCCATTGGTGGATTTTGAACCCCTGAGAACTTTACGGCGGACTGGCCACTGGCCACTCATGATGAGTTTGGTGCCACAAAACACCGGCTGTTCCAAGTTCTAGGGAAGGCGAGTCGTCTCTAGATAGTACTAGAATTTGTGGGGTTGACGAGCATGTACATGTACAACTCCACAAAAGTCGGACCCTTGTGGGCTTGACACAAAAACTGTGAAGATGTGAAGACACATATCAAGACCAAGAGCTGGAAGGCGGAGATGGGAGTCCCAAGCGATGTCACAATCCCGAAGGCAAAAAGACATGAAAAAGAAAAGAAATTGCCAGCCAAACAGCTCGCATATGCATTTTTTTTTTGAGCGTTACGACACCTGGGGCTGCGGCGGAGAAACATGCCAGGAACACCGGTACCAGCATTCCGGCTTCAAGGGCCCCATATGAACGCCAATAGTCCAACGGCCAGACAACGATCACCATATGCTCGCTTGCTGACATTGCTTCGTTGACACATCTCTACGGGGTATTGGTCATGTGGCTTATGGGAGCAGCTCGTATCGTGTCTCTATCTTGATTCCTGTCTTCAATCGTGTTTATGCCAACCCAAGTGGTGAACTAAACTTTAGAACAGCTCATCGTCTCATCGTGGTCACACCGGTCGGTTAATACTACAGCTCCAGCGCCAGCGACGTTGCTGGATCACGTTGGATCTAGGGATGCGATCTAGATTCCAATTGATGAGGTATACCATGTGAGGTACAATTCAAGCGACGGTTATAAAGTGTAGCGCTTTTGACCGGCCCCGGGGGGGGGGGGGGGGGGGGGGGGGGGGGCCTATGGAGGTACGTCCAGCCGTTTGACACAGATGCCCTCATCGCTCCATCCCTTCCCACCCCCGACTCTAATCGAACCACACGCACAGCGATTTCAGGGTCCTGATAAGCTGTCTCGGTGTTATCATCCATAGAGCTAGTATGTATAGGTCACGATGCTAGGTATTGTTCGATGTATAGGTGTGTATAGGCCATGCGTTTGCAAGAGAGGGCCGGTGATCTTGGAAACATTCCGACAGAGATGTTGAACCGTTAGGCCTGTCCATACCGTGGCCCGTGTGGGAATGTTTTCAAGTTTGTAACAGACGATCCTCAAGGCGGGCGATCCCTTTTCACATGCAAGCTGAAGGACGCATCTTTCCAGCTCTCCAGTTGGGCCTTTCTCCTTGGTGTTTTTGTGAGTTGGAGGTTGATGTGTCGATCGATCGATGGCAGCGTAGGCAGTGACGGTAGCTACAAGAGAGCACGGTGAGGGGAACCGGGGACCACAGAACACCAGGAGGTTCTATCCAACGTCCAAGGTGCTGATACGGGTTATCGGTGCAGGCCGGTGTGCTCTGTAGCGTGTTTTATCGCCCAAATAGTCCAATCAGTCCTCCCTATCAGCGGCCACCGTACCACCCAGCTCTGGCCCTACCCTCTGCCCAGCTTTCCGCCCCCGGCCTGCCAAAAGATTCGGCAGCTGGGCAAGTTGGGGCCCTGGGCGGGCGCACGACCCGTCGCACTTTACTTTTGCACAGCGAGTCAAAAGAGTCAAACCCGCTATCGCATGACGTATGCCCGTGGAGAGGGCTGAAAAAGCTGAAAAGGAAATGCTGAAGGTGGCATTCTGGTGACCGTTGAGCGATCGATGTGCATGCCAGTGTGCAGGTATATATATCTTGCAGCCCCCATCTCTCTCCCTCCAGATGCCCCCCCTGCCCCCCATGTGTTACCCTCTAGTACCACACCCTCACACAACACAACTGCACCATGTCTCTCCACGAACAGGAGAAGAACGCCCAAGAGGTGGACCTCATGGACACCCAGTCCACGCTGGAGACCGGGCTCGCCGAGATGAACGTGGACAACATCGACGTTGAGAGCAGGGACGCCGTCCTCTCCCAAAAGATCCATCTCATCAACAACGCCATCGATGAGATCGGCTTCACATACCACCACCTCAAGCTCTTCATCATCGCTGGTTTCGGTTACTCCATCGACTCCCAGATGGAGATGGTCCAGTCCGCCGTCAAGGTGTACGTCGACTACCAGATGCTCGGTGGTGGTAAATTCCCAGTCTCCAACGAGGTGTTCTACGCCGGTTTGATTACCGGTTCCGTCGTCTTTGGTATGGGTTGTGACTTGATCGGAAGAAAGATTGTGTTCAACTCCTCCATCTTCCTCACATCCATCTTTGGTTTCTTCACAGGTGGTACCGACTCTTACGCCATGTACTGTATCTTTATGTTCCTCTCTGCCTTTGCCGCCGGTGGTAACATCGCCACCGATGTTTCCGTCTTCTTGGAGTACTTGCCCTCCAAATATCAGTATTTGAACACCACCATGGCCATGTTTTGGGGTGTTGGTCAGACCATCGCCGCCTTGATCTCATGGGCTTTCATTCCAAACAACTCCTGTGCCTCTGCCGACCACTGTCCATCCTCAATCAACAGAGGTTGGAGATACTGCTGGTACGTCAACTCCGGTATCTGTCTCTTTGCCGCCTTGGTCCGTGTCTTCGTCTTGAAGATGGACGAGACTCCAAAGTTCTTGGTCTCTGTCGGTAAGGACGAGGAGGCCTTTGAAGTTTTGAAGAAGATTGCAGACAAGTACGACAGACCACTCACACTCACTGTTGAGGAGTTGAAGGCTTGTGGTACTATCACAAGGGACTACTTTGACCTTGCTAAGGATGGTTACTCCCTCAAGGCCCTTCTTAAGACCATCGGTGTCAACTTCGGTGTGTTGTTCCAGTCTAAGAAGGTTATCAGATCTACCATTTTGATTCTTATCTCTTGGGGTTTCATTGGTATCTCTTACTCCACTTTCTACAACTTCTTGTACATCTTCATTGCTTCTCACGGTGGTGACACTGGTTCCTCCGCTTACATCACATACAGAAACGCCACCATTGCAAACTTTGTCGGTATCTTTGGTCCTATCCTCGCTGGTGCCATCATCTTGATCAGATTCAAGGCCGCTGGCAGAGAAATCGTCGTGGGAAGAAGAGGTGCTATGATCTTTGGTGCTATTGCATCCATGGGTATCTTGTTCGGTTACACCACTGTTAGAACCCCATCCGCTGATGCTGGATTCGGTGCTGCCACTTACTTCTTTGTCAACATCTACTACGGAACTTTGTACGCTTACACCCCAGAGATTTTCCCAACAAAGGCTAGAGGTACCGGTGTCGGTATTGCTCTTGTTGTGTGCAGAGTGTTTGGTGCATTTGCTCCAGTCGTTTACTACTTTGGTGCTGAATCTGGTTCTGCTGTTCCAATTTGGGTCTGTGGTGCCATCATTGGTTCCCTTGCCGTCTTGGCTGCTTTCCTGCCATTCGAGCCATCTCTCAAGAGATCTGTCTAAGTGCATCTTCAGGAGTGGATTTCCTCTCCGTTACACTCCCTCACTTTTGTCTCGATATCACATTCCACCCTCCCCCCCTCTCCATTTCTCTTTTTTAGTTTATTTGAAGTTCTGTACCCCTGGTGGGCCATGAGGTCTCAACAGTGACTAATATCTAAAGTCAGTTATTCATAAATATATATTCATGTATGTTAGTCGTATTTACAAGAGTTGTAGAAACCAAAAAGATTGTTTTATACAAGCTCGGAGATTCTTTGGATGCATGTCTCTTTTGTGCTTGGACTGAGACCACTAGAGAGGTATTGCAAGAAGAGAACTTTGGAAATAACGGGGGTTTTGACTGTACCCAGTTCCTCCAGCGTTCCTGTGGATGTATTCTCGTAGTATAATTGGAGTTTACCATCACTGAGTCTTTCCAAGATCAAGTTATGATTTTTAGGCACTGAACCTCTGCGTATGAATGCATCTTTCAGCTCTTGCAATCCAGTCTCCATGGCTTCATCCCTACACTTTGCAGCAAGAATAGACTTCACAAGTCCATCTTTCAAATGGTTGAAGTCAGTGTTTCGGATGGGAGAGATACGTGCCACGAGTCTGATGTTACTGTCGAGTAAGTTTGAAACGAGAATCTGTGATTTGGCGGTATCCTCGAGAGCCAGCTTCACATTTTCGCCATGCGTTTTGGTGTTATCAGTGTCGATGAATGCTGAAGATAGGAACTTTGAATCCAATACTGTTGGGATCTTGTACATGTCTTCACTTGCAACGTAGATACCAAGGGCGTAGACTTTGAATCCCAGGAAAGTGACAGCTCTGATTCCGTACCCAAGCAGCTTGTATGCCGTGGTGAGCGTCAAACGTGGTGGAAGAGGATCAACGGCTTTGTCAACGTGAACGGAGTCATTCAGCTCGGCGACTTTGTCATCGAGTGTGATTGGGGTCTGGGAGTAGACGAGAAGGGATGCTGCTGCTGCTGCTCCTGAGCCGAGTACGAGAGAGCGAGTGAACGTGAGTGGGGTTGAGCGACGCCCAGCAGTGCGTGTTGAGCTCGATAAGGAGCGGTGCACTGTCCGTGTGAGTAGGGCCGATCTTCTGATAGAGAACATCGATGGTCTTGTGGCTGCTGTTGCCGTGTTGGCTGTGGTTTCTTCAACAAGTGGGACGCTGCTTGATCGGTTGATCGGCGTGGAATCTGGATTCTTGATTCTGGCGCCATGGAAGAAAATCGCCAAATATTTGGTGGAAGCGACGCGGCCTACGACCACCTCCCTATATTGTTTACGGGCGCCTGAGCAGATATAGTGAACTCTTAGAGGAAACAAGACAATGTTGCATTCTTTGGCTAAATGTTTATGAGTGCCGCCTACCAATGGTGCTCGAGAAGCTCATATTTCCCCGTTACGCATTTGTGCTCTGGCGCGTTGATCCAGGGGTAGCTGCAACTACCACAAAGACAAATGCAGAAAACGACTCTTTGAAGTGGAAGTTGAGATGGACCCAATCAATCACACGGGAACCACTGAACCACTGTCCTCACACAACATTCGTCATTGCTAATACCGCTGCCCATGTCACTGCTTCAAAGCCCAGCCAAGTCCGTCAAGTCCCTGAGATCAGCAAAGGTTCTGAGGTCAGACAGCCAGTACGCATTCTTAACGCTCACTCCACTACGCACACACAAAGTAACACCCCAATTACAGCAGGTCAACATCCAAGACACTCTCTCTATTGTATGGACAGAAGCTTTTCCCAGATCAGGATTCCCACACCATCAGCGCTGTCCCACTTACGAAGGCACACTTCCTTGATGCCTACAGCAAGGCCAAGTGGAACTTATCCAAGGTCCCACGTCCAGCCTGCTTTGAGGATTGTGACTTGATCTGTCCACCTGACCACTACTACGAGGCTTCAAGACTCAAGGCGGTGAAAAAGTTTTCCACTTGTGAGCAATGGAGGGACTTACATTTCTTTAACAAGATCATTTCGAAGGCATTGAAGGAGTTCCACGTCAAGGGAGTGTCCATCTCCCTCATCGAGTCCAAACATCAAGCCATCAAGTACCAAACAGGCATCAACGCACCGGAAGTTCCAAGAAAGGTTTCTATTGACGCCCATGCCATTTTATCCAATGGGAGCTTCGTTCTTCTTGATACTGAGAAAGATTGGAGAACCGCCAACAACCCCCTCGTCACAGGCCCACCAAACATCAAGTTTTATGCTGCAGTTCCATTGGTCACAAAGTTTGGAGCCGTCATTGGTGTATTGGCTGTATTTGATGATACGAGCAAGAGTCTGTTTGACAAAAAACACATCGATCAATTGAAGGATCTAGCTGAAGAAATCATGCACTTCTTGAACACACCAGCGAAGACCCCGAGTAAAGGAATAGCTCTGATGGACTTGATAAACATTATCGGGAGACCTACGAGTCATGGAAACCAATTACTTCCTGTTGCTGTGTATGAGAAAGATGGATCCGGAAGTCAATACTCTCAGAATCACAACTTCAGATTCAATGGCCAAAGCTCATCCACAGCTTGGAGAAACATCTTGGTCAACGAAGAGGTTGTCAGACTGATATCGAAGCAGCGCGATGTCAAGGCAGCCGCCAATCAGTTATGCCGTGTTATTGTTGAAGGTTTGGACTATGACTTTGCATGTGTTGTTGAGACCAAGGTCTCTCAAAAGTTCCAAATTTCTTCTGACTATTTCCCTGCTTCCAATGTCATCAATGCGGAGACTTTCAAACATGCTAACAGACTTGTCAGTGTTGAGAAGGAGCAGGTCTTGTCACGTCTCTTGGGCTGCCATGGATACAGGGTGGATCCAGATTTCACCATTGATCCCGGGTTCTTCTTTAACACGTTGAGTTCAGAGTTTGGTGTCTTGTACGAAGAGTCTCCAACCAACGTCAAGTTCAGAACTGGTGTATCAATGCCATTTTACAGACTCAACTCCAGGCTTGTGAGAAAGAAGAAAATCTTGAAGGCCGACAAGGCGTCATCCAAGGGTAAGCCAATTGATGCTTACTTGAGATCTGGAGGTTACCTCATTTGTGCCTTTAAGGAGTCAGAGGTCAAGGTCACCGACGATAACATCAACTTTGTGTATGGTGCCGCCTGCACACTTCGTCGTCTTTTCATTTCAAGCTAATTGAGCGGCTTCGGCCATCAAGATGAATCCAGGTTGAGAATTGCAAACTAGAAACTCACGTAGCCTCCACCCCTCATTGAAATTTCGATAGACCAACTAAATAGGAAGATAAGTCTGACGAATGCGGAGTTGGTGATGAGGCGGTCGCGGGCAACAGAATCGACGCGTTCATCTTCAAGCCTCCACCAACAAACAAACAACAACTCACAATTCAACACAATTCACAAAACAACAAGCGGCCACGCATCCATTGCGACAGCAGAGAACAGGCAAACGCCCAAAGTGGAAGTGGGAATGGCGTCATCTTTTGCCGCTCTGAATCTCACGGACGAGATCAGCGCCCAAGATGCTGAGGAGCACACGAGGGAGCTCAAGGTGAGTTGGCTGTTTGAATGAATCCACCAGGCGGCAAGATTGCAGGAGACTAACTTTCCCCCAAATAGATCGAGGAGTCTTTCAAAGTGTTCCAGGAGGCACTTGCACATCAGAAGAACTCCGATTTCATCAAGGCCAGAGCTGCTTATGATGCTCTTTTTGCCATTGATGTGGTATCAGCAGATAGCTCAACACCGTACTCTCCAGCGGTAAGGACAATACGATACCTCGCATACAGAAACAGAGGGCTCTTGTACTTTGACGAGCTAAGATCGAAAGTACAGCAGGTACCCGTGGAAAAGTCGTTCTCTTTGATGGATGACTGTCTAGATGACCTTATTGAGGCCCTCCAACACACGGATGGTGACACAGTTGTCGTCACGCTATTGCTGGCAATCTTCAGATTCTTTGACAATGAGCGTTTGGCACGTTTCATTGTTGAATATGAGCTCACAAAGGAGGAGAATGAAGATCTCATGCTACATAAGCGGAAAAGATTACAAGGCCATGACCTCAGGACTTTCACGAAGGAGGAGACGAGGATCTTCTCTAAGCTCAAGCTCATCGATTCTGATGTTGATCAAAATGACACTTCTGATTTACCAGACGTCAGCTTCTTGCAACCATTGAAAGACTACACAGACAAACAACAAGAGGTCATTGAAGATAATCGAACAGAGACGATAAGGCTTGAAGGATTGTCTCTCAAGGACATTGGTGCTGGACTATCAAGTGTTTTGAGTTTAGGAAGAGGACATCGGAAAAACAAGTTCAAAGATCCTTATTTGGTCCGTGATGATTTGATCGCAACGTTAAAATTCTCAGTGTCTGAGAGAGTCGAGAAGAGGGCAATGGCATTGACGCAGAGTAAAAGTGAAGAGGCCAAAGATACCACCGAGAACTCTGAAGAGGACAACAAGCGTACAGCTGCCGAGGATGCGCCACAGAGAGCCAGCAAGAGAGTAAGGACTCAGGAGGATGCTGACCAGTTCTATGCGCTGGCCATGGAAAAATCAGAGAAATTCATCAACAACTTCAACACCCTTGTTCCCAACAACTCATACCATCTTCCAAAGTATGATCCAAACTGTGATTTCCAGGCCCCGGTGGATTTTGTCAACTGCCTGAGCAACTGGTCTCCAAAGTATACTGACTGTCTTCTCCAAAGCTCCGCCACATCTGCAGAGACGTCCTTGTCCGATCTCATAAGCTCAGATGACCCTTACAAGAGTTTACACAGATCCAGCACACATATTGAGCAATACACAGACATCGGTAAGGAGATTTTTGACCGCATCAACAATGGAACGTTCTCTTTCCCAGAGGCCAGGTGGATTTTTACCACAGAAATACTCCGTCAAAGGGAAGATGGCACATGTTTGATCATTCAATCTCATCTGGACCATGATCTCTTTCCAATCGTTGAAGCCTTCGTCTGCTCAACGGGTATCGATCTAGAGGATTTCCAACCACAGACTCAAGAACAAAAATCCATATTGGTCTCAGCTTACGAGATCCTGATCAATTCTTGGATTCCAATAAGGAAACAGGAACTGGCCAACAGTGCCAAGTCCTCAACGGAAACTCCTGTCAACACCATTTATATCGAGTCTCTTATAAGAAGGGTGGACATGATCTTGTGCAGGTGCCTGGAGCCACTTTCAGAGCTTAAAATACGTCATGATTGGGCCAACTTTCTCCAGAAACAGTACTCCAACTCAACCACAGACCTTCTACGCCTTGTGCTGTCTAAAATTGACCAGAAGATTCAATCACACAATGACTCTCTACAGATACCATACACCAACTTTGAGTACTTTCCAGCCCTTTCTCGGGCCTCGATCGAGAATCAACTGGACAAGATCGAAATCATGTCATTGTTGGAGACTGCTATGATGCAGGGTCAATCTGAGGAGAACAGAACTGCATTACTGGAAAGCATGCTCTTGCCATCAGATACGGAAGATTTGAAGAGAGTCCCATTGCAGAAATTTGTCCAAGGAAGCCCTCTTGGAGTGAAGTTGAATATCTGGTCATCACTTTTACGATTGTATTATGCTCATGGAGACATTCAGAAATATGCCAATACTCTGCCCACCCTGCTTCACACTTTGCTTGACCTCATCAGCAATGATGGTTTCAAAAATTCGAATGAGATGCAAAGACACAGAACGATTCTCATTGTCCTTGGCTTCTTTGGCTCGCTCATTGGAGACATTTCTCGTCTACTTCGGAGAACTAACTGGGATCCAAGCGTGATCAGTCAAGATGTTCTCCAATCTCTGAGCAAGTTCGTTGGTGTGCTATATTGCTATTGCATCTTTGAGTATATGGGCCAGTCAAACCGTGCGGCATCAACAGCTCCCAGACCAACGCAGCAGTCCAGATCGGTGTCCAAGCTGAGAGATATGATTGCGGACTCTTTCGTTGTCTTTGTTGTTCTGTTCTCGAAATCCTGTCCAAATGATTCCGATGCAGCACTTGACCTCATGTCCATCATTCACGAGGAGATTGGACTCTTGAACTTTTGTGGTTCAGCCTCTGGAAGGTTCTTGGATCTCTCTCAACATCTTTTGAAAGATGTTGACACTGAAAAGTTTGAAGTTGATATTGTCCAGCACTTACAATGTCGCTTCCACATATCTCTGACGACAGATAACTTTACTCCTCTCAATCATGGCACTCTCAAGACACCACTCGATAAGAAATCTGCTCTTGAATTCAGTGATTATTTGCTGCAAGAAGTGGAGAAGAGGAAAGACCCACTTACATCGCAGCTCAGACCTGATCTCAAGAGTGCAATGGACGCTTTCTATGATACACTTGGCGACCCTGATGAGACAAATCCAACTGTCCAGAAGAATGTTACAAACTTCAAGCAATTTATCAGCCAACCACTTGAGCTCATGACTTTCCGTGATGCTTTTCATGGTCTTTTATCTGTGGATTTGAGAATGGCCAAAATTTACCAGAAGCCTGTTGCAGAAAGGGGACTCTATTATTTCCAGGCTGCGGCTAACCTCAACTTTTACAAGTCCCGAAAGAAGATGTCTCAGAGTAAAATGGCGGATCTGGAACAGGTGATAAAAATGCTGGGAAATGACGTTGCAGCTGGTACTGCTAGAATGGAGACATGGATACTCTTGGGTAATGCGTTCTCTTTACAGGCTGAAGATGATATTATATGGACATCTGACAAACTGAACTCGATTGAGAAGAAGCTTGCAGTGGCGTCCATACAAAGACAGAGTATTTTGTGCTACAGCAAGGCTTTGAGTATGTTTATGAGGGACCCTTCAGATAATATTGTTGGTGGTATGCTCGCCGGTACCATGGCTCGTGAGCTCTATCATGGATTGACAAGACCTATGGATGGATTCTGCTACCTTGGGACTTTTGAGAAAAAGGTCATGTCTGAGAAAGGTGTCATAAAGGTCAAGCCATCCATGTCCAACGATAAGTTCATCTTCACTTTGGGAGTGATTGAAAGGTTGTTAAAGATTGCCATCTCAAGAGAGCCTGATTCATGGATCAACTACTTCTACTTGGCAAAGACTTTCCACAAAATCGGTGAGGCACCAGCAAAAGTGCTGAATGCTTGCTTGAAAGCTTGTGACCTGGCGCCTTCTGGGATTGAACCGCACTACTTGCTTTGTTCATTGGCGTACAAGCATTCCAACAGAGGGTCATATCCATCAAACAAGGCTGCTAGGAAGCTGATTGCAGCTCCACTTTTCAACGATCTGAAGCCACTGGAGAATATCGAGAGGGAATTTCATGCCCTGATTCTTGGAGCTTTGAAAAAACTGTGTTTTATTGACAAGAAGAAGTGGCACCATCGCCCGAAGTACAGAGCTGCCCGGATCCTTTACGAGTTGGGATACTACAAACTGGCATATGAGGAACTTGAGACCTTCATTCTGTTGAAATCCAACAACAAGACATTGGTTCACATTTGGAAGCCAGAATTTGAGATCCCAGGAAGACACTTCTTATACACCAACGAGTACGCCAGTTTCTTTATGGACGTTGCATGGAAGCTTAAGGACTTCCCCAGCTTGGTTCTCTTCACTAAAAAGCTTCGTCGTTCAGGTGCAAGTATGGTTGACCTTTTAGACGTATGGGAGAAGGCTTGCTGTACGCTGTGTACACTGGCTAGAGAGGCAATGAAGGCACCAAGAGGGATGGTCGAGGCCCAGCTTCCTAAGCTTGTGTATGCGGACTTCACAACCAAGTCTCAGAGAGTGATTGAGATGTTACAAGAAGGCCCGTTGTCACCAGATGATATCTCAGCTTTGGTCTGGATTTATGAGCTCTCAGAGATCAGAAGACTGAACAATGGATTTGGTCCAACCTCTTTCACCGATGATACATTGAATGCCATCTTCTTGATATTTTACCATGAGAAGGTTAAAGCTTTCAACCTCACAGATATGGTACCAACACCAACAAAACCTAACGAAAAGACCGGTGCAGTGAAGGTGAGAGTGGCACGCAGGGATATTTTGAACATGTGTGCAAACTTGCTGAAGACAATGGATGATGCATTGGCAAAGTATAAGGTTGTTGATGATACTGCCTTCACAATGCCCGAACATATGCTTGATGCTGAACAAAGAGGAGAAATTGTTCCAGATGAGAGTTACCAAGATGGTATCAGCTACAGAGTCAACAATGGTCTTCTGGATCCACCAGATGAAGATGAAACTGAACCTGAGCCAGAAGTTGAAGGAGAGTCTCAGTTGACACAGGGGGACAAAGAAATGACACCTACGAACAGTACAGCAGCTGATACAGCGGACGCTGAAACACCACTGGCGAGTGCACAGACAACCACCGTATCCACACCTCCAAGAGCCATTGTTGTTGAGTCTGATCCAGATGGTACTGATATCGACGAGTTCCACACTCCAATGAGTGAAAGACCACCAGAGACCCCCAAGGCGGCAAACCCCGAATAGGCTCCAAATTCAAGAAGGTGTTAACGATTCCCTACATCTTTCAAGATATACTAATGTACACGACAAATTATGATTTTTTGGACAGAGTAGAACTATGCTCTATAGTTGCATACTTCGAGTAATATGTTTTGTTTTGTTGCTTCACTATCCAGTTTCCCTGTACACTTCACTTAGCAAAGTGGAGCTTGATGTTCATGAACTGTCTTGCCTTAACTTCATCCACAGTGAGACCAACATCACCGTATGTGATTGGGGCAAAGAAGTTGAATGTCAAAATCAAACCAACACTGAGTACAATGACAACGATATTGAGACGTTTACCCTTACCAATGATGAACTCCAAAATGGCAGCAGTCAACATTGCAGCAATGAGGTGAGCTGGGAGGTAATGGTGCAGGAATTTCTGTCTTGCCATGAGGAAGAAGAACACGTAGTGAGAAAGGTATCCAATGAAGAGGAATCCAATGTTCAACAACTGTCCTCTTTGCGCCTGTGTCAAGATCTGGATGTTTCTCTGTTCCAAAATCTTGGCCACGGTGAACAGGATGACGAAGCAAGCCATCACGACAACTTCAAGCCACCAGCCGAACAAGTTACCAATGAAGTAGATCTGTTGCTTCGTATCATTCTTAGTCCAGAATGAGACACCTGAGAGGGAGTTTGGCCAGGTGATTGGGTCTGATGCAAATGGATGATCACTTGACAGCTTGTTGTTCTGGTAGAACATCTGGAATTGCAATTCCCACCACTTCTTGAAGAATGGGATGTTTCTCACAGGTTTTGGAACATAGAATTGACGAGAGTCAGTGAGGTTCACGATGGACTCCACGATCCATGTGTTTGACCCGTCTTGAACCTTCTTGTTACCGTTCACTTCGTATTGATGGAATGCCCAATCTGGTAATGTGACATCGTCATGGGTCCACATGGCAACGGATGTGTCTCTATGAAGAACACGAAGCTTGTTGGCCTTTGTCTTGATGATGGAACCCTTACCAGCTTTATCAGCTGCTTGGAACTTGAACAATGTCTCGTTGTGTCTTGTTTGTGCAACCTCTGAATCAACAGCGGTGAACTCTTCATTTGTTGGGAACAATGGGGAGGCAACGTCATGGGCAAGCAAGTAGGACTCAGTGCCTACATGGTACAATCTGATGAGCTCATCCACTCTGACTGGGTGACCCAATCTCTGTGATTCTGGGAAGTCATTAGCTGGAAGAATGACCCATTCGTTGTTGACATCGTATCCTTTGAAAGCAGTGATTTGCTGTCCCTGTGATGAGATACGACCATCTTCGTAACGCAATGGGTATCTGTTGGCATGTGAATGGAGGAAGAGTTCTGTCTCCTTATGCTGGAATGTGATCTTGTCGTAGTAGTTCACCTGTTTGGCATCCTTAGCCAATGGGGAATCACCAAGAGATTCTTGGAATTCAGAGCTCATGAAACCATCACCTGGACCTGATTTGTTTAACACAGCAAAGTGGACATAGAACCAGAAAAGATAGATGAGGAATGGCAAAACAATCAATGCATAGAATCTTGCAACAAAGTGTCTAGCAACTTGACGAATGGTGAGACCAGTTCTGATATCGAGCAATTGCCAAAGATCCAAGGCCACAGCTGAACCAATTGTGATGAAAGTGAACACACCAACGTATTTAGTGGAGATGACACATGAAAGTGCGACACCAGTGAGTCCTAGCCAGGTCCACCATGCCCTTGTGTATGCAGCTTTGCGCTGCTCCTTCATGAACTTCACATATGTGTACACGGAGCAAGCCACGGAGAGGATAAGAGTAGCATCAAGTAAGATGAGTCTTGTCTCTGCAACGTGTGCATTGTCGAATAGCACAATAAGAGCGCCAAGGACGGATGTTGCCACTGAGTAATCCAACTCCCTGAGTGTGAGGAACAAGATTGGCACTGTCACTGAACCCTGGATTGCGGAGAGGGAACGGTATGCCAAGTATGGTGCCTTGTTTGAGATGTATGAGTCTCCAATGTTGTCAAACTTAAAAGAGCCGTCATATCCAACGAGGTATCCCACGAAAGCAATCAACAATTTGGCAAACGGTGGATGGAGATCAAAGAAGTATGTGCGCTGCAAGTAGTAGGACGCAAACTTTCCAAAATGCACCTCGTCGAAGACGACCTCATCCGGGTAGTTGATCTTGTAGAATCTTGTGGCGATGGCAGCGACGGTGATTGTGGCCAATGCGATGTTGTGGAGTGTGGCACTGTCCTTGGACGAGGAGGTGGAGGAGAAGGAGGAGGAGGAGGAGGAGGAGGAGCTGTTGTTCTTGTCTGCTGCGGTGTCCAGCACGTCTGGGACGTCTGAGAAACGCGACTTGACGGGCGTTGTGGGGCCCGAGTTTTTGGCCTTGGCGCCTCTCTTACGCACCGAGGACATTGTTGTGTCTTTGGAGGACGATGGTGGTCGTTTGTAGCCGTTTGCGCAAGGTGTAGGGGCGGGGGGCAATGGACGAGAGGGAAAAGGCCTGGAGAGTGGACACGTCAATTGCAAAGATCGACGTACACGCGCGACTCCACGAAAAGGCAAATCGCGGCTTGACGGGATTACGGTTTTTTTTTCTTTTTTCTTTTTTTTGTTTAATTTCCCGGGTTCGAGATCAAAATGTACGGGAAGTGGGGAATCACGTGACCGCCGGGGGATGCACAGGTGCATGGGCCATACCGCATAATCCCAGTCGCTACCCCTGGAGATGGGCGCTGTTCTGCTCAGAAACCCAGAAGTAGTCCCTCTCACACCCCCTTTGGGGCCTTTTGGGAAGCTGAGTCGGAGCCTGTTCTAGCGGTAAGTGCCTCAAATAAGCTCACATCGTGCTGAAGGGAACGCGGCGGTGCATCCGTTGGGTCATCTCCAGGTATCCAGAAGTTTCTCCTTCTGTTACCAACCCGTGCCTCAACAGGAAGTCCACCAGCACTAGTCCACAGTTGGGCTTGAACTCGCCAGCCTTCAGCTTTGACACCACCTCCTCCAGCGACATCAGACGGAAGTCCTCCGCCTCGTGATCAACGGGGAAGGGTCTCATCTCGTTCGTGAAGCGCAGGTCGTAGATATACTGCACCTCTGGCTGGATCAAACCACCTTCTTCTCCGTTCAAATAGATGTACGAGCACGCACCCACAGCCCTGGCATTGTTCTCCACATATTCTTTTTCAATCCCAGCTTCCTCGTGACTCTCCTTCACCAGAGTTTCCCAAGGCCCATAGGGGTGGCCCATTCCTCCTGCAACAGTGTTGTCCAGCATCCCAGGAAACGTTGGCTTGGTGGCCGACCGGCGTGGGATCCAGAACTTGTACTCACCATTGGTCTCAACGTACCCATTGAGGTGAATCCCGTACATTACCACTCCTAACAGTGGGCAAAACGCTCTTTCCAACAGCATATACGGTGTGCCTTGAGGATAGTACACGCTGTACTTCTCGTCTCTCCACCCCTCGAGTGTGGTGAAGATCTGCTTGGAGCGCAACGCCAACGCAACGGCGTGAAGGGACTCAGTACGTAGCTCTGGTGTTTGAAGATGTGGTGCAATGGTAATTGTACGTGCTTGATGGTCCACCTTCACTGTGTCTGGGAATTCTTCGAGTGCTCGTGCAACTGCCTCCACGACGTATCCCAACTGTCCCTGCCCATCGTGTGCCAGCAGTGTGTACAGGCCGCTTTGCTGGAAGTAGGGGAAATTGTCCACTTCCTCAATAACACTCAGCAGCGACATATCTTGGAACTGAATGTGTCAATTGCGCCAGTTTGTATGGATCTGTCTTTTTTGGTGAACGATCTGGATCAGATCACAAATTGTGTGACATTTCCGCCGTCGCGCGGTTGAACTTCTAGCTGAAGCTGTGGAGTATGCGCAGTGGCGAACAAACGCGTAAATCCACCAGCCACTCACCACATACCAACCACTTATCAACACAAAGAACAGCAACACACTCACAATGCTCGGAGCCCGTCTCTCAGGTGCCATCCGTGCACGTTCTCAGACAGCCTCGGGGGCTCAATCCGTCGCTCGCTACGCTACAGGATCCACCACAGCCACCAAGAGGGTGTACGTCAAGAAGACAGCTACTCCATCCAAGACATCCACAGCTTCGAAGACAACAACACCTCCTCCAACCGATGACCTCCCGGAGATTCCTGAGGGACTCTTCGACCCACCAGAGTTTGGAATGCAAGTGGGACAGTCAACAAGGTCATCGTCTGTACAAGCAACATCTACAACACAGACCACTTCACCATTGGGACAACAGACACTGGACCATCTTTTCAAGATGTCATTGCATGACCTTCCAGCACACGACCCTTCAAATGAGATCCACTGGCCAACGTCGTACTATGGGCTAGCACTTCAACCGTTCCCTGAACAAACACAAAAAATTCTCTCTGAACCAATTACACCCTTGGACATTGAGATCAAACCTGATGGATTAATCTATTTACCAGAGATCAAGTATCGTCGTATCTTGAACAGAGCGTTTGGTGCTGGCGGATGGGGTATCATTCCAAGATCAGAGACATTGGTCACCAATACCCTATTGACAAGAGAGTACGCATTGGTGTGTCTTGGAAGACTCGTTAGTGTTGCTCGTGGTGAACAGGACTACTTCTCCTCAGATGGTATTCCAACTGCTACTGAGGGTTGTAGATCCAATGCATTGATGAGATGTTGCAAAGATTTGGGAATTGCATCTGAACTTTGGGATCCAAACTTCATTAGAAAATTCAAAAAGGAACACTGTGAGGAGAAGTTTGTGGAACATGTCACCACTAAGAGAAAGAGAAAAATTTGGAAGAGAAAAGACCGTACTGTCGATTACCCATACAAGGTCACCTGAATTTTCTGCTCTACTGTATAACTACAAGCTTGTAAATATATTCATTTCAGTCGTTGCATTGGCTAGTACTAATAGTTACTCGGCGGCTCCACACAGTTAAGAGGTGAACAAACCTTTGAATGAGTCTCTCAAGTGGGTACGACGCTCGCCTGGAGCCATATCATCAAACACCAAATCCGCAGAAGGAATACGTGATGGCAGATTGCTTCTATCCTGCGGTTTTGATTCAAGTGCTTGCGATCCCATATCGGCGGTGGCGGTAGAGGAAGCTGGGTTGAGATTCATAACATCATCACCACGCTCGACGCCATCTTTGTTCCAGCTTGTTAAGCGCAGGTTCTGCCTTGAAGGTTTCCTTGGAACAGCAGTGGACCCCACGGAGGAGCCTCTGCGACGGCTCTTGATGTTTTCGGTGTCCTGTACCACCAGTGGGATGGGTTCTGGCACTTGCTGAGGATATGGAGGTGTACTCTTCAAGCTGGACATCTCAAGCGGGATGATGTTATCCAGCGGGACATCTGCATTGTACTTGAATCCTGTGTCCTCGCCAGGTTTCGTGGCTGAACTTTTCCACTTGGACCAGATGGAACTTCTTGTGGAAGCAATGGTGCTCGATGTCTGTTCTGGGATAGCCAAGTCCATCAAGCTCTTGGTGAATGTCTCAGGCTCGAAGCAGACCTTCTCCAGCAAATACACAGCCACTTTGTCCACATCCGCGTCACTTACTTGTCTCCCTGTTATCCTTTGGAGAATACCAGACATTGAAGGCAAAACCGTTGTTTCGTAGAACCTCAGCAGCTGGATCGTGGTGGCCTCACTGGAGTTGAAGTACAACGCGGCAATGACGCATCGTACGTGGCCATTGACCCCAGAAAGCTGTGCAAGACTGATGATGAGCCAGTGGATGGTCCAGAACGTCAGCAAGTGATGTATTTCTTGCGACGGTTGGGGCAGTTGATGTGGGGGTTTGTGCTGAGTGTGGGGCTGCACTCGCGTGCTGAGCTGGATGGTCTTGAGGGTCAACACAAAGGGCACGACGATGGTGAAGCCCAGCTCAACGAGAGGGAGCAGGTACTGGTCCAAGAGCATTGCTGGAGGTGGGATTGCAACTGAAGATAGGCGAAAGGCGACGCTGCTGTGGAGACGGTGCTGGGGAAATTGTTTGACAAGTTTGCTGGCGATGGATGATGAGGATAAGGATGAGGATGAGGATGAGGATGAGGCGGAGCTGCACGCAACAAAAGCAGGCGGAGTCTTGAGCTGGCAGGGGGTCTGTGTGTCACCTGAGACCGGAAAGCAGAATGCTGTGGAGGTGTCAAGAAGGAGAGAAACTGGTGTATTTGCCAGTCGTCCAAGCAGCAGAACAGGCAGAGGAACACGAGGATCAGTTAAAAGAACAAAATCCGCTATAAAACAATTGACGGCAGCAACGCGTACAAATGCGCCTACTCCGAGATCCCGCATGACGTATCTCCGGCTCATCTATGACGTACCGGACGCCTGGCCCTTGCAAATTACAACTACATACTCCACAAATTTGATACTTTGCACTTTGCATCGTCAATTCTTGATCTCCAGAACAACCATGTTGGACACCACCATGTCGTTCACCACCAGAAACCCGTCCCTCGTCGTACGCACCAGCCCGGCACCCAGCAAGCCCCGACGCTCGTTTGCCGGGGAGATGTAGACAATGGCATCCTCATCAAACACGACACCATTGATGGAGACGGCTCTCAAAAGATGGTCTTCTCTCTTGGAACTACCGTCAGCTGGACACGAGCCCTCCTCTTCATACACGAGCCCCTCATAAAACTTGGAGATGTACTCGACGTCAACCAGTCTGTTGGCTCTGTCAATGTCTCCAGGGTACAGCACTTCAAACATGATCCTCAATCCTTCCAGTTCGTGTAACCAGACGTGTCTGGATTCAAAAGAGCCTTCCAAAGGCGTGAGGTACTCCAATAGAACTTTCCCTGTTCCGTATGCAATGTCACCAAAATGAAAATCAACAGTTTCTGTGGTAGCCCGTCTACGGCATACACCACTTGAAGGTCCAAAGATGGTGTAAAAGCCAGCAGAGGTCTCCATATCGTCAGATGAATCAAACTGTCTCCAATATAATGAGTCAAATGTAAATGAGTCAGTAGCACTTAGGAAGCTGGAAGACAGACCTTTAGTTCCTTGCCATACTGGGCACTCGGGAAGACCAATTGGTACAAGTGTGTATCCCAAGCTCTCCAACCACAATCTCTCCAATACATTCTCAGAGAGAGAATCGCCTTCATCCTCTTCAAATTCTTCACTGAGAAATCCTTTGATGTACCCTGCAACATTAGAGAGCTCTGTAGCTGGCCATGATTTGAACTTCTCAACAAGTGAAGTAACGGTAGCCATTTGTCCACTCTTATCAGCCCCAATGGAGTTCTGGGATGAAGATTTGCCACCACCAGAGCTCTTAAAATTTTGATACTGCTTCAACACACCAGATGGTAACCACAATGGATGGCCTTCTGTAGAGAAAATGGTACCTTCTTCCTTGTTCAAGTCATTGTCCTCATCAAAGAGCAAGTAGAGGTACATAAACGTCTCACTCAACACAAATGACTCCATACGGTCCTGCATCTCCCCGGTTCTTATATCCCTATAGCCAGCAAAGCCACATGGTGCAAAGTATATGCTTTCGTAATCCTCCAAGATTGCCTCACCTATTCTCAGATACACCGGATCCTTTGTTGCTCGATACAAATGATACGTTGACTCAATGAATTCAGGTCGAAGCGGGTACCATTCCAGAGAAATCGGGTCTTGTAAAGGCCCATGAGCATCAAGCGATGAAGTGAGAAAGTCCCATCTCTCAGGAATACCATGGTACTTATCCCATAGCTTCAAATACGGATAGTGGAACTTCACAGCATCCTCCAATCTCCCAGCGAGAACCAAAAGCCCCGGGAAGAAAGCACCCAAAGCATCGATCCATGGACTCACTTGCATGCCTGAATCCACATGTACATTGCTCAAGAACCAAGTGAACTTCGAATGTATCGACAGTGCATCATATGCTGTATCCCATACTCCTTGTAGTTCATCATCACTGAACAAGATGGAACCTTTCAATGCGTATTCGTAAAATGAATCAATCGATGCACCAATACCGGTGATGGAGTCAAGCCATCGTCCATCCAGTGGATTTATACTCATGGGTACCAAATCCAGTTTACTTCTTGAGTCCCATAGTTTGAAAAATGCAGCTCGTGAGCTTTGCTCATATCTTGTGTCGTTTGTAAGCATTGACAATAGTGTCATTTCAAGCATTGGTGATGCAGCACCTGCTGTGCATGTCTCCTTGATGAGCTTCTTGGGTAATAAGCGGTTGGCATCCCGAAGATTGATTCTGGCAACGGGGACCCCAGATGATGTGCCATACGCCCTATGTAGTCTGTTGCCAAGGTCTTGGGCAAGCCGTAGTAGAAACCCATCATATTTGGGTAGTTTGAACTTGTCAATGGCGTATAGGTGAGCTGATAAGAGAGATCCCAATGCTCTTATACTCGTCTCGAACACCTGCACGGTGGAGTCAATGTCGAAAGATGGGAGAATGTCCCTCAGCATGAATATGTATTTTTGGAAGTTGTCCTTATCATCAAAGACGGCAAAGGAGGTGATTGTGTCAAGGAATGTCACTGAATAGTTTCCCAACACGTCATTCCGATGGATGTCAAGGGGATCGCTTGATTTCCCGTACGGTTCACATGTCAATGGACGAACCTCATCTGCGGGGAAGCCATGTTCCATATATGAATTCCATCCATGATCAAACAAAGACCTTGTCCTTTGCTTCAAACTGGCGAGATGTATCTTTGTGAACGGAGAGAGGTTGTGGGATGTGCCATTGGGCTCTTGTAGGCAGACGACAAGTGAAATGAGCGTCAGAAGCACAAGAGCTAACCTGTGCATGACATATGCGCCTTTTCAAACGGGAATTTTGATACGGCAAGTGGAACTGAGCCAAACAAATCGCCAATTTTCAACAACTGTCCGCAGTTATCTGTTTCTCCCGAGATGAATATGCCACGCAGTTGATCCAAGCTCTGGGGGAGATTGGAGATCATCCAACAGGTTCGCGAAGTGCCCCGCCCGCGATCACGTGACTCAAAAACCGAGAGCGCGCGCTTGTTCCAACTTTTGTTTACATTTTGAACAAAAGCGGAGTCGCTCGCAGGTCGAATTATGACGTGCATGTCAACGTGTCACTTCAGCTCTCAACATTCAAGTTTGCCACTGTGCCTCCTCAACACGCAAGAAGCATACAAACAGGAGCACCAAACATCGCCACTGCGCTCATCGACTTATAGTCCACAACATCTTTCTGAGCAAGCGTCACACACAGAAATCTTGCCTTTACCGCCCGCCAGATCAGCTGACAGCAGATACAGAGATACTCCTTTCGAACAAGTGCCACTTCCACAACGATATAATATGTCAAACACACCGACAGCATCTGGAACTCCAACCCCTGCGAAGGCAGTCCAGCCCCTCCACCCTATCTTGGATAGCAAGGAGAACACAGCCAAAGCCAGAGTCCAACAGCTTGCGCAGCAACAGTAAGTCTAACATTCTTGTGAAGGCTCTCTTTTTGCCATATCCGATTCAAAAAATGGACAACTAACGCTTTACACAGGAAACTCAAGTATGTCTCACCATCTGATGGAACTGAGAACATGTCTCCCACTTCTAAGAAGCTTATTGACCACAAGATGCGTCATTTGTATGAGTAAGTGCAAACCAGATTTGGATGTACTCGAGGAGAACTTGAACTAACACAGATACCATAGCAAGCCGGTGAAGAAACTTTCTGCACTCAGATTGGAGTCAACAACAGGGGCAAATTCCACAGTGGACGATTCGACCATCACTGATTCGACGGTAAACAACAGCACTTAGAACTGATCAATCCATTACAACTGGGGCACATGGAGCCCTCCTATGTCAACTACCACATCCATTATCATCCACTGGTCTATTGATGGTAACCTCAAGGGTAGCCCATGTTGTGCCAGTTTAACCCCTTTTCAGCAGGACTGGTGACTGCTTTGCTTTACGACTTTTCAATCTTATGCCTCATGAGTTTCCTCTTTTATCTTTTGTTTATACCACCAATACTGTTTTTGTTCCTTTTTGTCTCAAACTTCATTAGCTTGTAGTGAGAGTGGGGGTTTACATAGGTGAAGGCATTCTAAGATCAGTGCATGGACCTCAAACGCAGCGTTATGTGTCAAACGGCAAGCTCAAGGCACATGTGGATCTAGGGCTTCTACTCAGTGCACGTGATGAGGGCTGTAGGGCGATGTGAGATGTTCGGGTGTTTTGAGCGCGAAAGTTTCGGAAGCTCACCACTTTTCGCAGATTCCTGCAAGAGCTCCCCTCTAGATGGTTAGGAGCCCCGGCATTTCCGCGCTTCTGGGACTGCTTTCGCGACTAAGTGAGCTTCCCTCACCATTCAGATTGAAAAAAAGCGAAGCACACGCTGCGAGAGCCGCAACAAGAGAGGTAGTTATAGGGTATCCATACAAAGGACTAATCATCATTCACAATGGGTAGAGGTCCAAAGAAGCACTTGAAGAGATTGGCAGCCCCATCCCACTGGTTGTTGGACAAGCTCAGCGGTGTCTACGCTCCACGTCCATCTGCTGGTCCACACAAGCTCAGAGAGTCCTTGCCACTCATCGTCTTCCTTAGAAACCGTCTCAAATATGCTTTGAACGGACGTGAGGTTAAGGCCATCTTGATGCAGAGACACGTCAAGGTTGACAACAAGGTCAGAACCGATGCCACTTTCCCAGCTGGTTTCATGGATGTCATCTCCCTCGAGGCCACCAACGAGAACTTCA